>APFE030921308.1:55408-144580 GCA_000404065.3 Pinus taeda
AAAATCCAATTTTTAAACATCCTGTAGAAATTTCTGAACATCCTGTAGAAATTCCTGAACATCCTGTAGAACCCCTGCAGACTTCCTGTAGAAGCTCACAAATGAGGTTTCTTGATAGCCAAACATTGTGAAACTCTCTGGAAGGGTGTTAGGGACTCCTTAGACCCTCTCTGAACCTTCCCGATCTCTTCCAAGCATTTCTCCTCCTTGAGCCACCCCTGCATAGTAAAGAAGAGTGAAAGCATATGCATGATAAACCTGACAACTTAATCAAAATTACAAAAATATGTTTTCTTAGGAAAGAGGTAGTCTAGACACATGTATTTTACCTTCATAGAAGTAATGGCATCTCTTTCAGTAGTTTGTATGCTCATCCTTGCATCAGTAGGACTAGCTAGTAGAATTAGGGTTTGCTAGGGTTTGCGCTTTTCTCCAGATTTTCAATCTCTTTTCACAAATAGATTAGCTTTCTTCGAGTTAGATTTCATCCATCAATTACAAAGCTTCTTCTAAGAGCTCATAGAAGTTGGCTTAAGCTCCTAGCGTACTTGTGCTAGCTGACCAAGTGACAACTACGACAAGAGATAGTACTTGTGCATAGAACACCATCGCTTCCAAGTTTGTTATGAACGACCGGGTTGATAAAAGTAAAGAAGGGAGTCCCAAGAGTTGCAGCATTATTGCTGCAATACTGGAGCCCACCATCTTTTTGGCATCGTTGCCAAGGAAGCATCAGAGTATTGGTGATTGTTGCTTTTCTTCTATTTTTTTTCCTACAACCTTCTACTAAGTTGTTTATTTCATTTCCATTCTGCAATTTCATTTCCGCAAAAGTAGAATAGATATTTCTTGCTTTCATATATTAACATTTCAATTCCGCAATTTTAATTCTGCAAGCGTAGATTAGCATTTCAATTCCGCAATTTCAATTTTGCTAGCGTAGCTTAGCACTTCATTCCTGCAATTTCATTTGAGCAAAATAGATTAGTCCTTTCCTGCTTTCATTTCAATTCCGCATTTTCATTTCAGCAAGATAGTTAGTTGCAGTTCAATCTATTTTAGTTTTGCAAGTACCAGTAGAGAGAAAAAAAGCAAAAGAAATCAAAAAATTCTTTCCCTTTCATGCCTCGTAGGAACATAGATAAAACCGACAAATTCTTACCCAACACCCCCACCACATCAATGAGTCAACATTCTCTCTTCTCTGGTGACAGTGAGCCAGAAGAACCTATAGGTGAATCTCCTGAGATATACAAAGATCCTATAACAGAAGAAGAGTTAGGGAACACTCCATCTGAAGCCATGGCTGAAAACCGAAACGGTAGAAGAGAAGATGAGAGAATAGAAGGTGCCTTTCCCATCCGAGAGACCAACGGAGACATGAAAATGAAAAACATAAGTCCCTTTGCTCTACCTCTCTTCCATGGACTGACTACTGAAGACCCTGATACCTTCCTGTTTGAGTTTGTTGTCCTTTGTTGAACTTATGACTATGGTGAGGATGAGCAAAAGCTGAAACTCTTTCCCTCTACCCTCAAGGACGCGACATTACACTGGTTCATGGGGTTACCTGGAAACAATATCACCACTTGGGCTCAGATGCAGTAAGCTTTCAATACCAAGTACCAGGACTACTGTAGATCCAAGGAAACTAAGGGAGAAATCTTTCGGATGACCATGGGAAGCGATGAATCTTTAGAAGACTATGAGGAAAGGTTCCAACTCAGTTATAAACGGGCCAGGTGCATGCTTGACCCAGAATCTCTAAAGCTGGTTCTGCTCCGAGGAGTCCCTGAGGACCTACTGGACACCCTTAACATGCTGGCTGGAGGAGACATCTACCAACTACCTTACGAGGACATAAAGGCCGTGTTTAGAAACCATTCTAGGGTGGCCTGGAAGAGAGGTAGGGGGAATCATCTTTTAGCTAGTACCTCTTTCTCCAAGCATGAGTTTGCTAACCAGATGGAAGATCCCAACAGCGAAATGAGACAGACTATTTCCATGCAACTTGATACCTTCGGAATTCAGCAAAAGAAAGAAGAATCTTAGAGGGCTTTGGCCATTTTTTGTCCTAGATGCACGAGGAAGCATCCTAATAATTAGTGCACAATACACTCAGTAGAGGTATGTTTTGTTTGTGAGGAAGACCACCCCACCAACCAATGCCCTACCTTGCCAGGATTTAAAGCCATGTACCTAGGGACTGAGGTGGCTACTGAACCTCTCTACTTCCTCAACTAAAGGAGGCCACATGGACCTAAACCTTATCAGCAGGGGTTATCCCAAGCTTATTACAACCCCAACCAATCCGCTCATACCTTCTTGGGGCCCCCCCTGCTCATCCTTCCTGGTCCGCACCTCCTTCGTGGTCTTATCCATCTCCATACCACACTCAATCTTCTTCTCACTCATTTCACTCTCATGCCCAGCCACAACCTCAGTGGAATGCACCTCAACTGGGGTGGAGGCCCCAATACAACACTCCTCCCACCATTCTGCCTCCACCACCTGCTCAACCACAACCATTACCTCCTGCTCCTCCAAGACAACCCCATATGCCTGCTCAACTGAACCTGAACCCCAACAACGGACACGCCCAATAGGTATATACTGGGGAAACAACATGCCCTACCTATGCTGTGGAGATCTAGGAGATTAACCTGCGATCTCGGAAGGTCCTTCCAGAGTGCCAACATCCTCCCCTAGAGGAGGAGGAAGAGAAACAAGAAAGTGAACCCCAAGCCATTCCACCCTTTCCTGAGTGACTCACAGTAACCACACAACCCAACCCAGAAGAGGATGAGCTTCTGGGAGAACTCAAGCAGTTGTGTGTGAAAATACTACTTCTCCAGGCCATAAAAGATGTACCAATATACAAAAAATTGATTAAGGGGAAGTGTTTCAGACACCTAGGCAAGCGAAAGAAAGATGCCTCAACCATCAATGTCATAGGACAACTGTCTGATCTCATGTTGGGGCAAGTAATCTGTCCAAAGTATTTGGACCCTTGGAGTCCTGTAGTTGATGTCCACATCAATGGCACCATTATACCCCACACTTTGATTGATCTAGGGGCCGTCATTAATGTGATGACCAGGGACACCATGCTTAAGCTCAATCTTCAGAGTTCCCTAAGGAAGACCTCAACAGTGCTGCAATTGGCAGACCGCTCCACCATGACTCCCAAAGGGATTGTGGAAGATGTCTTGGTCTCTGTTGACTCCTGGGAATACCCTGTGGAATTTTTGGTCCTTTAGCCAAAGACAAAACTCATGGGATATCCCCTCATTTTGGGAAGGCCTTGGCTGGCTACTACAGATGCTTACATCAGCTGTCGAGCTGGAAGCAAGACCATAAAAAATGGGCCTATGTCCAAACAGCTGGTCCTATACCCTCCTACCCAACCTCTGCTAGAACATGACTTACCCCTCTAGTTGGAAGAAGAAGGAGAGGATGAGGTCTACTCTGCACCATTATGCATAGTAGAGGCCACCAGGGGAGGTCCTCCAACCGAAGATGATTTGATTGAGAACTTAATCCAAAATCCTCCCCCTGGTGCACTATCCTTGGAAGAGTTGGTGGAAGATACCCAGGCTAATGCTTTAGTGGACCTATGTGTGACCGATCTGACCACTCTCAGATTTAAGAATGTGGAGTTTGACCCTGAGAGGACTTTGAAGATAAGCTCCTCTCTCTCTCCCTCTCAGGAAAATGAGCTATGTAGCCTCTTGACCCGCCATTTGGAGGCTTTTGCCTGGAGCTACAAGGAAATGAAGGGAATCCATCCCTCAGTCTGTACCCATCATATATACATTAAGGAGCACTGTAAACCAGTCAGGCAACCTCAGAGGAGAATGAATCCAGCCCTCAAGGACATTGTTAAAGAAGAAGTGTAAAAATTGTTGGATGAAGGATTCATCTACCCCATCTCGGATAGTGAATGGGTTTCCCCTCTGGTGTTGGTACCCAAGAAAAATGGGAAATGGAGAATCTTTGTGGACTACAGAGAACTAAACAAAGCCACCAAGAAAGATCACTTCCCTTTACCTTTCATAGATCAAGTGTTGGATGGTCTAGCAGGGAAGAGGTTTTTCTCTTTCCTAGATGGGTTCAGCGGGTATAATTAGATCCAAATCAGCCCGGAGGACCAAGATAAGACCACCTTCACTTTTCCATGGGGTACCTTTGCCTACTGCGTCCTTCCCTTTGGGCTATGCAATGCCCCTACCACTTTCCAGAGAGCTGTATTAAGCATCTTTGCCGAGTTGGTCCATGATTCGGTGGAAATCTATATGGATGACTTTACTCCTTACCGGTCTAGCTTCTAAGAAGCCTTGTCCAACCTGGGAAAAGTTTTGAGCAAGTGCATTGAGATGAACCTAACCCTAAGCCCTGAAAAATGTGAATTCTTGATGACTGAAGGGACCGTGTTAGGTCATACCATTTCTCTCCAGGGATTACAGGTGGATCCCAGTAAAATTGCTATCATCAAAAGGGTTCCACCTCCTCAGAGGATGAGAGATGTTCGAAGTTTCCTAGGTTTAGTGGGATATTATAGAAGATTCATTAAAGACTTTAGTAAGCTAGCCTTGCCATTGTTTGGCCTCTTAGCAAAAGACGTTGAGTTTAAATGGTCTGATGACTGCCAGAGAGCTCTAAATGAATTGAAGGATAAGTTGGTGTCCGCTCCAATTCTGAGAGGCCCAAACTGGGCCCTACCTTTCCACATCCACATTGATGCTTTGAACAAAGCCATAGGGGCAGCCTTAAGACAAGTTGAAGAAAAACTTCCATATGCTATATACTTTGTCAGCAAAAACTTATCTAAGGCATAAATGAATTATAGGGTAACTGATAAACAGTTCCTGGCCGTGGTCCATTCCATAAACAAGTTCTGACACTACATCACTGGCTATCAAACATTTGTACATACTTACCATGTTGTAATTAGATATTTAATGAATAAGCCTGATGTGAATGCTCGTATTATTAGATGGTTACTTTTGTTGCAGAAGTTTGATTTGACTATCGTTGACAAACTAGGTAAAGAAAATGTTGTTGCTGACTTCTTGTCTAGATTGGATTTGCCTACAGGTGAAGAAGGAACAGTGGATGACCAGATGCCAGATGAGCATCTGTTTGCTATCTCAGTACTCTCCCCATGGTTTGCTAATATAGCAAACTATCTGGTCTCAGCACACTTCCCTCCGTATCTATCCTCAAAGGAGAAGAGCAGAATCGTGAGGAAGAATGCCTCATTCACTTGGATCGGGGGAAACTTGTTCAAACTTGGCCCTGATCATATCTTAAGGCGCTGTGCAAGGGAGGAGGAAGTCTTTGACATCCTCCTAACCTGTGATGATGCGCCTTGTGGAGGACATTTTGCAGGCAAGAGGACTGCCTTCAAAATTCTACAGGCAGGCTACTATTGGCCCACTCTTCATCAAGATGTCAAAAGATATATCAGGCAATCTAACCAATGCCAAAGGATGGGAAAACCAACTCCAAGGGACGAAATGCCTCTCCAACCTCAAGTGACTCTTGAGCCATTTGAGAAGTGGGGTATGGATTTTGTGGGTCCTATCAACCCTCCTTCAAGGCAAAAGTCGTACATCATTGTGTGCACAGACTATCCGACAAAGTGGGCAGAAACCAAGGCAATCAAAGCAGCAACAGAAGAAAAGGTGGCTGAGTTTTTAAGAGAAAACATTTCCTACAAATTTGGCTACCCAAGAGAGTTAGTCACCAATCAAGGAAGCCAGTTCACCTCCAACTTTATTGAAGACTTGCTCACTCATCACAAGATCAAGCATAGGACTTCCACCCCATATCATCCTCAAGCGAATGGGCAAGTAGAAGTCACCAATAGAGCATTAGAAGGGATTTTGACTATGGTGGTGAGCAGCAGCAGAAAGGATTGGGCAGATCGCCTGGTTGAGGCCACTTGGGCCTACAACACCACTTGGAAGATCACAACCAGTTTCACACCCTATGAGCTGGTCTATGGGAAGAGAGCTTTGCTGTCAATCGAGTTTGAATACAACACATTGAAGATGGTAGCTCAGCTGGACCTAGATCTCAGCCATGCTCAACAAGAAAGGTTAATGCAACTGAATGGGTTAGATGAACACTGAATGCAGGCCCTCCTCCACTCAGAAGTGATTCAACTTCAGAGGAAGGTATGGCATGACCAGCACCTCAATGACAAACAATTCCAACCAAGAGATTGGGCACTGATGCATGATTCCAGACATAAGGATTTCAAAGGGAAGCTGAGGACAAGATGGCTAGGATCATATGCAGTGGAAAAGTGTAATGACAATGGTTCTGTCCTTATTCGGACTATTGATGAAGAAGCCATCCCCATGCTCGTCAATGGGCATCGACTAAAGATCTACAGGAAACCTCGTTCGAGGCAAGAGTTCATCAAAACTGTGGAAAAATCAGTGCTGGTCATAGAGAAGGGTGCTGCCTCTATTTTGGGCATACCCTGAGCATCATTATGTATCAAAAGGAAAAAAAATAAAAAAAATAAAAGAATGCAATAAAAAAGATCCTTGGGCGAAAACCTTTTTGAGGCGCCCAAGGCAGATGGTAGGGGTGAAAACCTCATTGAGGCGCTCCTGCTGTCTCTCTGAAAAAAAGAATTGGAATAAAAAAATCCTTGGGTGAAAACCTCTCTGAGGCACCCAAGGCAGATACTAGGGGTGAAAAACTCATTGAGGCGCTCATGCTGTCTCTTAAAAAAAAAAAAACAAAAAAGGAGAAGAAGAAGGAAGAAACGGAGGAAAAACAAACAAGCTTAATCTCTGGAAAGTGTTGCAGGTTGTAGGAACACAATGCAAAAAGGAGGCCTCTCTACTCAAGGAAAAGGGTCCCTACCAAGCTACCAGGTAGCCTCGCATACACTCCCTCCATCAACACTCATTTTTTCCAATATTTGGACACAATCTGGTCATGGTTTAGCCTTCCACAGGAAGCTACAGGACTTTCTACAGGAAGTTCTGTATTTCTACTGGAAACATCCTGTGGAGCTTTTGGGCAGGCCAGAATCGATTATGGAGAAGGATTTGAAGCTTGAAGCCCATTGAGGAGGCATGAAACCACTATTTTCTTCGATCCTCCACTTGTTTCACCTCCTTTCACCACCATTGCTCCCATCTGGTCGAATATACCTGCACATGCATACCAGAACCCTGTTTTTTTCAGATAAAAAATTGTTTTTTTTCAAATAAAAAATAAGGCATTCTGAGGTTCGCACACTTCACCTGTCAAGGCGACCTCAAGACCCTTCACCTGTGAACATGACTCCATTTATTTTAGCATGCACCCCAAAAGGAGAAACTGCTACAGGATGTCCTATAGGAATCTTGTAGTAGCTGATCTAGCTGGAGCACATACCATGAAGACACCAACAGCTCACGAAACTGGTGAATGCAGCATTCACCACCAGGGAAACGGGTCTCAAAGTCTCGTAGCCAGCAGCAGCCAATGAAGAGGAGCTCCAGCACCTGTGCACGACGCAACAGCAAGCAGATCCAGCATCCCTCATCCCGAAACCTTAAAAAACCACGTCCATGGCTGCACAGGTAAGTGCCTAACCTTATTTTGTCGAATTACATAAGCTATACTCTAAATCTGCATGACTGTGAGAATGGACAGATTGAACAAGTCTAGTTGCCATTCAACTGGCCACCACAGCCAGTCAGACAGCCTCGTAGGATCCGAATGGGCTTGGTTATGTCGAAAAGTTGGGTAATTAACACGTGGGAAGTGTCCAGTCGGGGAGAGGCGGCAGTATGACAAGAATGGTGGTGGTGAATGCAGAGGGAAGAATTCGGTGGTTAGGGACACGCTGGGGAATGATAGCCATGATGTCGGCCAATGGATCGGCAGGGACAGCTCACCCCCGCGCCATGAATTCCGCAGCATTTCAAAATCGGCCAGTTGAATAACTTATGATGCACTGCAGTCATTTATGCTCACAACCATTTTGCAGCCGAGTACGCGTCCTCCTCCTCTGCAAGTTGTTAGCCCAAGTTCTCGGTCTGTTCAAATGTCCTGCTACCTCTCAGACTAGTCATGCACCACCGTAACATCCTCTAGAAGTCAAGAATGATTTCTACAGGAAGTTGCGCTACAGGAAACTCAGCATCCGAAGCAGCGTGGACTGTTCACGTCGAGGGTGGCAATTTTCAGTGAGGTAGGCCTGAACATAACTTTCCCATGCAAATAATTCCAAAGGTGGTGAATTCGACATATTGAGGGGGGTAGGGAAATGTGAATGCAAGTTTGTCTGTGAAGTCAAAAGCCCTTTTCTTATCACTGCCTGAAACTGTCTTCGTGGTCTACATGCAAGATTTCCTCCACAATTGAATTAAAATCCCTTCTGTAGAACTTGAGACACTGTCAAGGCACCAGTAAAAATTGTAAACTTTATATGACTATGTGTATAATGGAGATGTAGCTCTACGCTCCGTGTAGAAAAATCTTGAAGTCCTCCTTCTGTATACGAGCAGGCAAGTTCAGCACAGGGTGATTGACACAAAGATATCCTTTTTTATGCTCAGAGAAGGAAATACACCCAGAGCTCCCTGTCTGCTTAAAAGCATTGTTAAACAGACATGGTTAACGAGAGACAGATAGAAAGATAAAGCATGCATTGTAATTTTTATTCACAAAAGATGTACATTTATAGTACAATATGGTGACCGTTGGGATTCACATCCCAAGGTCCCTTGGACTGCTTGTCCATTCGGCTTCCACGCTAACCCCTTAGGATTAGGTGTCCAACATTCCCCCCCTTAATCCGAAGGGTTATGTATGAGTCCAAGAAAAGAGCTGTAATACAAAATGTGCAATAATGCATGGCAGCACTAGGCTGAATGTGCTCTATGAAATGTTGGTAAAAAAGGGCGGTGGTTTAAGGATAGCCACCAACACTGGAACGCTTAGTGCAGTTCCGGAACTCTTCCAAAACTGGCAAGAAACTGAAGTCTTCTGCTAGAGGAAGTGATCTTATTGTTTTAAAGAGGGAAACCTTCAACCATAAAAGGGAGGTCTCACCCCGCATAAAAAGGTAAAACTTCAACCTGAAAAGGGAAGTCTCAACCTGTGATGGTTTAAGGATGACCAACAACTCTGGAATGCTTATGCAATTCCTGGAACTCTTCCAAAACTGGCAAGAAGTTGGAGTCTTCTGCTAGAGGAAGTGTTCTCAATTTTGTCTCCGGAACTCTTCCAAAACTGGCAAGAAGCTGAAGTCTTCTGTTAGAGGAAGTGTCCTAGATTGCTAACTGAAGGCAGTTCAGTCATCTTTGTCTCTGGCTACAACTCTGAAGCTGGTGTGGCAGGTTGTGGCTCAGGCTCGCTTGATGTGGCTTTGAAGCTTGTAGATGACCATCATTTCCCCCCTGTCAGATACAAGGTGAGAAGATGGAGAAAACTCAACTGCAAGACTGTTCAATATTCTGGAACAAGTTCTGACATGTGTTTGGAATATCTTCTTGGCTGTTGATGCCCATTGCCAAGAAGCGATCCATCCTAGATGAATCTTTGTTCTTGTAGGACGTTTGTTGCTGAAGCATCTGTGTGAAGAATGACTGGTTTTATGGCAGTGATTACATGGATGAAGATCAAAACAGTGATCTTTCAGATGGCCAACTCGATCACAGTGTTGGCATTTCACGATCTGTTGTTGTTGTTGCTCTTGTGGAAGAGGAGCAGAGTCTGGAACAGCTGTAGCTGAACTGTCATGAGGAGCAGGTGACCTGTCATAAATGAAACCAGCACTCTGAAAATGAATGGGCTTGGCATAGTCTGGAATATGAAAGGACAAGTCCTTGTCATATCCAAGACCGGTTCTGTGCTTGTTGTGGACAAGCTGTTCCCAAGGTCTAATGATGGGCTTGGGAAGTGCAGACTGAGTTTCTGCATCTGCATGTACAATAGCTGCTTTATTTGAATGGATAGGAACATTATTGACTTGCTGTTTATGGGAGTCTGTTTCAATTTTCTGAATAGAAACAGGTTCAGAATGATGACTCCATTGCTGTAGTTCTTCTTGCTGTAGCTGTGATTCAAGCTGCAAAAAATCGATCTTTTCTCGTGCATTTTGCAAACAGGTTTGAATATTAGAGAGAGAGTCCTTGCTAACTTTTACCATCCCATCAATACTGGAATGTATTAGGGTATTCAGTAACTCTAATACATCATCCATTCGATCCATTTCAAAACAATGCTTCAATGAACTGTGGTAACTTAGAAGAAGAGCATCAATATTATACTACTCAGAGAAGCCTTTTCAAAATATCAATCTGAAAGTTTGTCCGCAGTAGCGTTGCAGATAGAAACAAGAACTTTATCATCCCCTTGGAATAAAATGGCAAAAGTTGTAAAAGTGTTGACCAATAGTGGAAACTTAATAATTTCTGTTACAAATAACTAATAATTCCGCTGCTGCAATTTTAATGTCTACTCCCTGTTTCATGAAAGGAACAGCATATATATATATATAATGGCACACAGTGAGCTTCACTCAACCCCACATCAAATTTCTGTAGAAGTATACACACTCAAAACAACACTCTTTCAACAAGGCTTCAGCATATATATATATATATATTTCTGCTTACCAACAACATACAAGATGGCAACACACAGCAATCTGGACTACTAGACAGTACATACTTTGGCAATTCAGCTCTCAAGGAAGCCTACTTACAGCTTTTAATTCTTAATGGTTGATACTATATGAATGATGCCAAGATTCAAATTTCATGAATTGATCCTCTGATGGAACGAAAAATTTAGTCTACTTTTTCTGGAAGAGATAATATTTGCTAACAAACCCAGCCAAAGTAATACTTTTAGAATCTGAAATTTCCTCTGCCTCTTTAAATAATTCCTCACTGGTGACCGCTCCTTCTCAGTGGCCAACTTCTTGTCCTCGTCGAAGATATAGGTTTCGATGTTTGTACTCGGCCTCTTGGTGTCCAGTAACAATTATTGAGACATTGGGATATCCCAAGCTTCAATTGCAGAGAAAAAAGGAATCTAAAATGGCATCGAACAATTTTCTGTGATCTCCGTCTTTCATCACCACACTTCCGCTGTGGAAGAATTTTCTGATGGCATTGACTAGATACAACACGTCCCACGTACTAGGCAAAACCTCGTTTCACCCTGTAATGTATTTAATAATGGAAAAGGGGCAAACTTTGTTGTTAACCCAACCGTGCGCTGCTTACTGGATGGTGGATATTGCCTGCAACCTAAGGTTTCCCACACCCACGATTAAATCGATCCTGGCATTCGCCAAATTTCTCATGACAACTATACAAATTGCAGAACCAACGCAAACTTGAACCAAATCCTTTGACAATGCTGAATTCTCTTCAGTTCTCCAGGATATTAGGCCCAACACATTTCTTTTCGATTGTCCCTCTCAGCGAAATGAGTGTTTTGGAAGTTCAACACCCTTAGGAGACTACCAAACTGTGCTATGTGGAGGAAATAGGAAAAGGGGATCACTGTAATTCCACCAACATGCAATATACAGGCAAAAGAATTAACACAAATCCATGAGGTCGAACTACAAGAGAACGAATGGTTTCTCTGTCGAGAGGTTTCAAGGCCAATCCATAATCACAATGTTTCATTTCCAACGCCAATACAACTCTAACGCATCACATAAAATCCAAAAAATTGTGCAACCACGGCACCAGCTAGTTTCTAAAATCTCGGGCATCCAACATTCTTCAGGCTAGTAAAAACTATACCCAAATCATAAATGTGCGTCGGTGATCTGTAAGAATACTGCAACAAATAAGCACATTCTCTATACCCAAATCATGAATGTGTGTTGGTGATCTACAAGGCTACTACCGACATACATAACACACTCTAATAAACAGTGAATCTCGTTACATCTTATGGGTAGATCTAACATGGCAATGCAGTAGTGCAAAATCTACAATCACAAAGTTCTCTGTTGTGTGCGAGTAGCAGCTTACTCCTGTAATAAGCTGAACCGGCTGAACCATTTTAGTCCAGTGCTAGTACTACAGAACCTACGGCACGGTAGCTGAAAAGTTCGAATCCCGCGGAGCTCTTTGCAAGCTCAAAGACTGAATAATTTTGACAAGAGCGTACTGAATGCAATCAAATATTTTTTTTTTTTTTTTTTCAACAGGCATACCTAATTCTTATATTACCTGTCAGGCCTGTAGACTTCCTCATTATTATCATGCCACCAGACCAACATCTACAGGAAGTAGGAAATGGGTGGCTACCATTAATTACCTCTAATTAAGCGGCTAATAACTCACCTCCTTGACAGTATATTCCTCCTTTTCCACCCTTGAATCAATAGACAGCCTTCAATCACACAGCGTTGAAAGGTATACAACCTTCAACGTTTCAATGTCAGGCCAGCGTTAAATGTCAAGCAGCGCTCAAACGTTTCAATGTTAGGCCAGCGCTCAAACGTTTCCAGAAAGCGGATAATGAAAACACAGATACAACGTTTCAATGTCAGAGGGCAGCGCAGCACTGGAAGGACAGAGGCAGCGGTCAGAACAGTTGCTCAGGGAATAACAGGCCACACATCATGGCTCTGATACCATGTTAAACAGACATGGTTAACGAGAGACAGATAGAAAGATAAAGCATGCATTGTAATTTTTATTCACAAAAGATGTACATTTATAGTACAATATGGTGACCATTGGGATTCACATCCCAAGGTCCCTTGGAATGCTTATCCATTCGGCTTCCACGCTAACCCTTTAGGATTAGGTGTCCAATAAGCGTGAACAAACACAGAGTTTTTACCATGCCGGGAGGGTTCATTAGAAAAGAACCTTCGGACTCCAAGAAATTACGGGAAACCCCTGAGGTGGTGGACTTGTTTTCCTGTGCACATTGGATGTCATTATGTGACATGCTTCAAGGTCACGGTGACAAAATTGAAAAAGAATTCCTCAGGTCCCTGAAGCCGAAGTCAAAGACATTGGTTGTTGTCAACTTCAGAGGATTGACCCTCAGACTCACCCCACAGCTCATCAACAGAGTAACTGATCTACCAATGGGGGTACCTTGGGATAAGGAGGAGAGAAAGTTGGGTCAGAAAGCTAAAAAAGAGTTCTTCTTGCCAGAGGAGCAATTTTCAGAAGACAAGAATGGAGTTCGAAGAACTAGCCTACAACTGTTCTTGAATAAAGTCAGCCTCCAAATTATGAAGTATATTATGTGTGAGGGGCGATTTAGCATCGTGTATGGCTACCATTTCCGGTTGCTCACAGAGCTCAGGCACCAAATGGACCTACCCTCAGAACAAAAATTGAGCATTTCTTACTTCCTCCTGCTGTCCATGATTGAGTGTGCCACCAAACTGAGAAAGGGGACAGCAGACCAGCTACCCCATCATGGGCTTATCAAGCTCCTCGTGGAAGATGCACTCCACACTTTCACTGTCCCTCTCTCTTGCGAAATGTTTCGGAATATGTCGAAGGAGGATGACATCCGAGTTTTGGCCGAGGAGCTCACTTCCTCCAACAGCGAGGAGAAGGAGCATACTCAGGCAGAGAAGAAGGTTAAAGGACAAGAAACCCTGGGCAAAACACCGAAGAAAGAACAGAAAGGAACACAAGAAAAGGGGCAAGCTGCCAAAAAAGGGGATGGTAAAATTGCACCAACACCCAGGGAGAAAAGACTACAGAGCAGGGTAGAAAGGACTGAGAAAGTCCAAGTCAGTAAGGGCACCCCTAAGGCAACCTCAGCTAAGTTAAATGAAAAAGTCCCTTCAGCCAAGCAGGCTAAAATAGTTCCCTCCACTGCTACAGGAAAACAACAGACTATTTCTACAGGATGTTTAAAAATGGCTTCTACAGGAAGCTAGAAAACAACCGCTACAGGACTTTCTACAGGAAGTCCGAAAGAAGGACAACAGAAGGAGAAGTCGGCCAAAATTCTAGCTAGGGAGGCAGCAGCTGTGCTGGCCACCCTAAGTACCTCTCCCAAGCCAAAAGAGAAACAAAAAAGGGAGACTCCTCTGTATTTTAAAAAGAGAAGGACTGTGAGGATTAAGATTGGTAGACCCCAACCTCCATCAAAAGAGCCAATCACAATTGTGGATACCCCTACCACACCAAAGGATAGGTTCCCCTCCAAGGCATCCATTACTTATGAGTGGGGGAGCCCGAAGACATCCTCATGGAGGGAAGGGATGGATAAACTGAACTCAGAAGCCTCCCTACAGGATGCCGAGGCTATTCTACAGGAAAATTTGGCTCGGCTGAAAGAAACTAAGCAGATGGAGGAAAGAGCAGCCAAGTTACCACAAGAGGAGGAGAAGACCGATGTCATCATGGAACCAAGCCCCTAGCCTAGCCTGGGCTCTTATTATAACTTTTTGGAGGCCGACAAAATTATTCCTCAAAAGTTCATAGTGCCATTGTTTCTAGCACTAGAGGAAGAAAGAGTACGAACCCACACTTGGATGAGGATCGCTAAATCCAAGGGGGTAGCAGATATAGGGCCTCTAGAGGAAAGGCTCAATGAAACAGAAAGGGAGTTGGTAAGAGTAAGGCATGTGGAAAGCTCCCAACAAGCCAAGTTAAGAGAAGAGAATGAGCTACTTAGATAGCAGCTACAGCTACAGGGATAGAGAAAAGGAGAGGACACAGTAGCCAAGGACCCCTCAACAGAATCTCAAGAAAAAGAAGGGATGCAAGCTGATCTTGAGGAACTTAACCGGTAACTATAGGAAAGGGAATTGTAGGTAGGTATAAAGATACAATCCCTAAAACAACAGATGCAAGAAAAGGAGGCACAATTGGCCTGCATGGCCAGTTGGGCAATGGAAGCTCTGCAATGTAGTCAACCGGCCAAATCCTATGGGCTGTACCTAAGGGATCAGTGGCTGCAGTTCCAAATCAACACATTGGCACAGAGGGGTATTTCCCAAATCCAAAACCCCCAACAATTCATGGATTTATGTAACAACAGTTCATCAGAAGATAAGGCTAAGCTTTTAGAGTTTACCTCCATAATTTGGCCCTTCCAACCATCACCTCGTGGGACTCCAACACAGCAGTAGGGGACATGCAACTGATGGCAATGACCTCATGGTTAAACCACGAAGAAAAGAGAGCGGCTGAGGTTAGGAATGTCATGGACCGAGAACTACATGAACCACTGCTGATTAGAGCAGAGCTAGGGGACCCCACAACATTGATATCTGCTCACCAGCACCTAGCAACCAACTCTCAAGCTTTATTAGAGTACATGGATCACCAAGCCCAGGCCATAGCACACTTCGAGGATATGGAGCGATTATTAGGGGACAATTGTATTCATGCTTGCACCCGTAGGTGGAACACATTGTCCCACAGCCTCAAAATCAGGGAATATCACACTCCAACTCGAAGGACGGAGGCCTTGGCACGAGTGCCTCTCTACAAGAAGTCTATGCAGAACCTCCAGGCCAGTTGGATAGGCCTCAAGCTAAGTCCACCCTTGCTTTTGGGATTGTTAGAAGGAGGCACAGAAGAGGAAGAGCATAAGCAGTGGGAAGAGGTGGAAAGGAACGCCGGATTCCATGATAGTGAGGAGGACACTACTTCAGAAGCCTGGGATGTGAGGGTGGCGATTAAAGCAATGAAAGACGAGGAGCTGGACTAGTTGCTCAGAGGATGAGCAACCCTTTTAGCAAGGGGGTGATGATGAGCCCCAAAATTGGTAACTTGTTGGGCTCATTTGGCCTAATTATCCTTGTTCAGTCCTTGTTCAATCCTTCATTTTCCATAGCTTATGCATTATTTTCAGTATGTTTATGTCATTTGTATGAATAAGGGTAGTCACTCTTCCTAGCTGGCTAACACGTGCTCATTTCAAGTTTTTTCACACATGTTGGAGCAAAACTAAGTAATCATGGGTTGGAAGACAGCCAAGCCTGAGGTGAGGATTCATAGGGGGGTTGTCTATGGCATTAAATAACCCTTCCTCGGGTTCTTCACCCCCAACTCCGAGCTCCAAAGGCCACCAAAACCGAATCTAGAAGGCAACCAAGCAGATTTTGGAGGGGACTATCTAACTCACAATTTGGACAGCCGAGTTCCACAGATTGAGGAGGCCAGCTAGGGCCCTCGTGATGTATAAATGTTGAGGCCTCAGCCTTCGTAAGGGACTTTTGAAACCATTGCATATTTTGCACCATAGTGCTGTTAGCTTTACTTTGTTCTCTTGCAGCCATTTTTGGCATAACTCTTATGACTATTTTTTGATAATGAGAAGCAGTCCAATTTTATATCAACTCTGAGTTTTCTATAGGAGCCATAGCTCTCAGGGTTGGGCCCAACCTAAGAGCCTAGGGCTTCCTTTCTGTACTGTTACTTTTCCTTTATGCATCACTGTTTCCCTTTATGCATTTGAAAGGTATTTCTGTTAGGCAGATTAGTTGTGTTGGTAGAATAGATCATTTTTTATGAATAGAATTGCTTTAGGTGTTTTGGTAAGATAATAACAGAAGAAGCTCCAAAGAAAAGGGACAACCACACTCTCGATTTCACCTCATCCCTATTGGATCAGGGGCTGGAATTGAAGAAACAGTGCTGCCCAAACAAAAACACTAGTTTGCTTGACCATGCAATCCTTAGTGTACTATTTTCCTTTGCAGAACTTAGTTATGGGTTTAGATCTCTGAAATGTTTCTTTGCATAGTTGATGTACATGGTTTTCTTTCCAATAAAGCTATTGTTCATTCATGTTATTGATAGTTAGACTAGATTAGCTACGACTTTGATCATTTGCAAGACTTTGTTGATTCAGTTGAATGTACATCGTGCAGGGCATCTCCACCACTCTTTCATCCACCTAAACCTCGTCTGATCCACCTGTTCCATCTCCTAGCTGGGTTCCTCATCTCCCATCTGTCCTTTTTCCACATAACCCTACCTACTTGCTCAATCATTGCCTTAGCCTTCTTCAAGCCAAGTCAGCCTTCTACACCTTCTCACCACTCCACCCACCAGTTTCTGGGTCACTCCAGGCCCCTATCCTACCTCCTTATCCATCCATGCATCTTCCCTCAGTCACCCATCCTCTAAAATCCACTTTTTAAACATCCTATAGAAATTTCTGAACATCCTGTAGAAATTCCTGAACATCTTGTAGAACCCCTGCAGACTTCCTATAGAAGCTCACAGATGAGTTTTCTTGATAGCCAAACTTTGTGAAACTCTCTGGAAGGGTGTTAGGGACTCCTTAGACCCTCTCTGAACCTTCCTGACCTCTTCCAATAATTTCTCCTTCTTGATCCACCCCTGCACAGTAAAGAACAGTGAAAGCATATGCATGATAAACCTGACAACTTAATCAAAATTACAAAAAGATGTTTTCTTAGAACAAAGGTAGTCTAGACACATGTATTTTACCTTCATAGAAGTAATGGCATCTCTTTCAGTAGTTTGTATGCTCATCCTTGCATCAGTAGGACTAGCTAGTAGAATTAGGGTTTGCTAGGGTTTGCGCTTTTCTCCAGATTTTCATTCTCTTTTCGCAAATAGATTAGCTTTCTTCGAGTTAGCTTTCATCCATCAATTACAAAGCTTCTTCTAAGAGCTCATAGAAGTTAGCTTAAGCTCCTAGCGGACTTGTGCCAGCTGACCAAGTGACAGTTGCGACAAGAGCTAGTACTTATGCATACAGCACCGTCGCTTCCAAGTTTGTTACGAACGACCAGGTTGATAAAAGTAAAGAAGCGAGTCCCAGGAGTTGCAACATTATTGTTGCAATACTGGAGCCCACCAAAGCTTATGAGTGAGAGAGCTCTTGTGTGTTGGGAGATCCATCTTCAAAGAGTGAATGCTTGAAGAACATGCTGGCTGGACTCTTCTCTGAGAAGGCCTGTGACATCAAGACTTTGGTTGTAAGCTGACTCTTATTTCATTATTAATGCAATCAATGATGTTTTCCTATGTATTGTATGTAATGTACTTGATAGCTCATGACTTCTTGACTTTGTGAGTAAATAGTTCATTGTTGTATCCGGTTTTGTGCTTTGTTGTATTTCCTTTGCTTTGTTTTAGGTCGATCACTCGTTGAGGAGAAGGAAGCGGAAGCTGGAGCAGCACAATGGAACTCCATTGACCACCGGTTGAGGTAGGCCTCCAACTTGAACTGTTTAAGGAAAGCTATTGTTGATCTGTCTTTGTTTGTGACTAGACCCACTCTAGGGCTAGAGGGGTTGCCTCTGTCCATAGAGGGAACACTTTCCTACATCACAAATTGGCGACTCCGCTGGGGATGAGATTTAGCCTTTGTTTTTCTTGTTTGCTCTTGCCTTGATTTTTTGTTTTGGTCTCTTTTGAAGTTTTGGTGGATTATTTATCATTCCTTTGAGTTTCCTGGGTTAATCTAGGAACACCCCTATTTGATTGAGGGATTGATTGTCTTTGATTTGGGAGTTTTGATTCGCCTGTCACTATTTTTGAGCTTCATCGCGGATTTAATTATAACAGTCGCGCTATCATCGCTCCCGACCTTTTGTAATATTTTTTTCATCGTGTAATTATGCCTAACAGTCACGACGGTTCTCGAAATTGGATTATCACGGGAAAGCTGTGTATTCCCGTGCTGACATCGCTTTGTTGCTAAAGCGATTGCTTCACCAGCGCTTGTTGCTTGTGTATTACCTGCGCTAATTGCTATAGAATTGATTTTCTCAATTTTGCCTCCTGAATCCATCAATCCTACTCGTCCTTTACTTTTCTCGCTTTTTTGATGACTTTCTTTTCACTGTTCATGTTTAGGGCACTCTTTTGTGAGCTTTGTTGAATGAATCTTGTTTTCTTGCTCTGTGACCTAGTTTCATTGTTTCAAGTCTTTTGGATCAGTTTTTCTTGGTTGATTGGTTACTCAAAGATTCATTTGTAGATTGCTGTTGATTTGCTTCAGCCTTCCCTTGAGCTTGCTTTTGGTTGATTGTTTAGTGAACGTCATTGAACCAATTTTGCATGTTGATTCAATTTCTTCACTACGGAGCATATATTACAATTGTTTGGGTCAATCGGGTTTTTCCATGCTTGCTTGTCTCTTGTTTGTTGTTCTAGATTTAAAGACATCCAAATCGAAAATATTGCATTCATTTAGTACGAAGGTGAAAGTAAAAGTGAATTTGCATTTCTAGTTTGCATATTGGAAAGCGAATGTTTAATATCTCTCATTAGTAGTTTCCATGCGCTTTAGGAATTGGTGTTTGTATGCATTGAGTGACTACCATTGTTGTCTTGGTTTTCTTGGTTTGGAAATGATCTCTCTACCCTCTCGTAGGTAGGTGTTCATCGAACAAAAGGATTTTTCATGCATTCTAGCTGCATCCTAGGATTTATATACATACGGTAAGGCCTGAAAATTGAAACATAATCCAAGATCAACTCTAAAATGAACTGAATAAATCTAACAAAGCTTTGGAACATAACGCTCATTATTTATAGGTCTAGGCTAGAGATGTGCTTTGACATCATTAAACCTAGTCACTATTGTTTCCACTCAAGGTTGGGTGATTCCTCCTTCTGTGGCTCAATAGTGGTCTAGTACGGAATTGTGCTCCCACACACCGTCAAGTATATGGGGAGACCCCACTAGGTTTATCATCCTTTATCCATAGGAAGCCATGTTTGCCGCCTTACAAACTGTAATGCACAGAACATAGCATTCGGGAAGATTGATTTCCGTATGAAAGTCCTTGGTTTTCATATGACTACCAAGGTGTATATGCAGTTTTACGGGTTGTTTGGTAAACATTTTTCCTAGTTCTCCAGAGTAGTCACTTTCGTTCCTTTTCGGACTCCCTAAAAGAAAAGGTCCATCTAAGCACTTGTCCTTTCAGGCTCATTAAACCTCGAAAGAGATAGAGTCACCTTTTCATCCTTTTCTCGACTCTTGAAACATGAAAAGATCAAGTTTGTTCCTGCGTCATAAAATTTACTGCCCACGGAATATTCCTGGTAATAGTTCAAGTTCTTGGTTGTGATGAGAGTGTTTTTCAGGCTTGTTCTCGATGGCAACATTCCCCGAGTCTACCAACCAAGGTCTTCTCCTAGATGGAAATCCTAGTCTATCTCCTTCATTTAAAAATGTCGGTGCTACGTATATGGCAACATTTTCTTTGCCTGGTTTAACCATCGGTTTGCCCATGTGGTTGTTTTCAACCTCGGTGGTCCCGAGTGTCATGAATCCTGTTCCACTGTCTTCTTCATCTGAACCACGGAACGATGATTCTAAGGTTGAGCCTACGCCTTCTTCCCCTATTTCTTCCTCCTCCTCTCCTCCTTCGCCTGGTGAAATTTTCATATCTAGCAACTAGGAGACCAAGAAGAGGAAGAAGAAGAGGGAGAAGAAGAAGAAGTCCGATAAGCATGAGGCCACCTGCGCAGCTACTGCTTCGAGTACATCTCAGGTCAGATCACCTTCTGCTCCTCCGCGGAAGGTTAATTTTCCTTGTAAATTGTGCAAGGGTGACCATCTTCTTCGTGATTGTCCTGGCATTCCTCAGATCTTAGAAGTATGGTCCCACGATCTGACTTGTCCCTCATCATCCTCTGAAGCTCATGGCGATGCTACCCTATCAACTGGAAATGGTAAGAAGAAAGGGAAGCTTCGATTCTGCTGTAGGCTATGTGAAGGCAACCATCCCCTTCACCTTTGTCTGCTCATGGATAAAGCTTCCGCTGTGTTGGAAAGTCTTACAGATTCTTCTCCCCAACTTCCCGTTGGTTATTAAAGGCTCTCTTCAGACCCTCTCCCCGTTGACAAGGAGATTGACTTAGATTCTTCTCTTGTCTGTCTTCCTCTTTCCGAACTTGGTTGTGCTAAGCTTGTTCCAGACCAACCATTGGCCGGAGAGAGTGTTGACTTGGGTTCACCACCAGTTGATCACTCTATTTTGGAAGAGCATCATGCTCATGTTCTTCTCATCTCATCAGATTCTCCTAAGTCTGAAAAAACCCCTCCTATCTCCGCTGGTCAAGAGGGTCCTTCTTCGGTTCCTGTAGACCAGGGGGGCAATCATACGATTCCCCCACCAAGTAGTGCGGTCATTTCCTTCGACTGGAGTCCTTTGACTACATTCCTCCTTCCATCCCATGTGCCTTTCCAGATTATAGTACATGCCTATGATAAGGCAGTACCTAGCACTATCTTGGATGAGGGTGCGTTGGTTAGTCTCATGCCTTTCACTACTTGGCAAGCTTTGGGCTCCCCACAGCTTGTGCCAGTCATGCAGAATCTGTTGGCATTTGACGGAGGAACCAGTCAACCTTTAGGGATCCTCCCAAAATTTCCTGTTACTTTGGGAGGTAAAACTGTCTATATAGACGTACTAATTGTCCAAGGTGCCTTAGATTTCAGTCTTCTCCTTGGCCGTGACTATGTTTATGCCATGGGGGCCCTTGTCTCTTCACTTTTTCGTGTGGTTTGTTTTCCACACGATGGAAGGATGGTGACCATCGATCAATTTCGTTCTTTAGTCCCCCGGTGCCTCCTGTGCAGCTGTCATCCCCTCTTGGTTCTTGCTCACAAGTAGTACATTCCTTGCCATAGATCAATTATGTGGCTACCCGTTCCGTCTCCCCCTCTACTAATGATGATGCAGATGGTCTTGTACATCATGTACTGGGGACATTGGAACCCGATCTGTCATTAGTGCCTCATGACATGTATTTCTCCCAGAGTGCATCCCTTCCATCCCACGAAGACCTCTTGGGAGCCATGTTCTCATCTGACCCATGAATAGATGTCCAAGGATAGTTCTGATCTTGTGTCAACCTCGTTAAAAAATGAAACAAGGAGTCTCGAGCATAGTTCTTGATCTTGTGTCAAGCTCGTTAACAAATGAAACAAGGGTTATGAGGATAGTTCTTTTATTATGTCAACCTCATTAAAAAGTGAAACACCTCCCTTTTTCAAATTGAGTCTTTGTTTAAGGTCTCATAAAATCCAACTCGAGTCTTTCCAAGATCTTGGAAGTGAACCTTCACTCCATCCACCTCGTTGAATGCAATGAAGCTTGGGGGGCATGCACCTTGATTTGCGTCATTATGCTGGGGGCATGCAAACTTATAACAAGCATAGTTTTTCATTTCAAGAATGTGTAAACATGAAACCGAATCCAAGCAGAGTTCTCCATGGTTCAAGCTTGTGTAAAAATGAACCCATACCTGATTTGCATCTCGTGATTTCCATTTATTTGCTAAATTATGTTAGATGAGCCTTGGTTGTTTCATTCCATTGCTGCCATCTCTTTGGTTGATCATATGGTTTCACTTGGTTGTTTTTTCCTTTCCTGAGGAACCACAGCGATGAGTGGTTTTATTAGCTAGCTTCTTGACCATTAGATGTTTTAAGCAGTTCCACCATTGCTGGAACCAGTTACTACCCTTTATACCACTCATTCCTCCAGGACGAGTCTCCTTTAAGCTCTTTTATGACTCATAAAATATGAAAAGATTGCCAAGTTTTTCCTTTTGACTCGTTAAATGAAATAAGAGGCAATCTTCTTTAAGCTCTTTTCCGACCGTATAAATGTGAAAAGATTGCCAGGCTTTTGTCATTTTAGGTTCGTTAACCGTTACAAAACGACGTGATTTTGGTCACTTTTCTACTTTTTCCGGTCGAAGTCACTAATTACGAAAAGTACTCCTCGATCATAATGGTTGGGCGGTTCTTTCGAGTATCATTTTATACTTTTTCGGGCTCGAGAGACACAAATCTACGAAAAGGGACCCCCCTGGAGTTTTCTTTTTTGTGTCTTTTTCAAACTCTCTAAACAGGAAAAAGACTCCAAGTTTTGCCTATGTAGGACTTGTTAAACTCTGACGACATTGGACTCGTCACCATGACGAGACCCGAGCTTCTCCTCCCTTGGGCTCGTTAAACTATCACTAGGTTGGATTCCATAACAGGTTTATCATCGATCATCTATGTCAGCGAGTCACTCTTGAACATTGACACTTCTGCTTCTTGCCGAGTTGGAACTTCCATACATCGTCATTTGGCCTTCCGTGGGTGGGTTATCATTTAGCCTCATTCCATCTGATTCATGCCGTTGTCATCAAGCCTCTGATCCTTTGGTACCTAAATGCTACCACCCTCTGGAGTCGTGTCGCCGATATGTTCAAGAGTATAATCCTTCTACAGTTTACACCTCTATCTCCTTCTTTGATACTTTGTTTCACCCTCTACCACTTGTTCCTTATCTCGTGTCGTTGATGGGGGAAACATTATGGCCCTCCTGTAATGGATCGTCTCCTGTCGACATCAGCTCGTTATCCAGGAGATTAATCTAGAGATCCCCTTTGGTACCTTAGAGCTTGCATACCTCGATGGCAAGTTCTTCGCACCTGATGGTCGATTCACATCATTGGTCGTCGATCGGGTGACTCCATGAGTGTTCGACTTCAGCTCATTCTTCGCACTTCGTGGATTGTACTGGACAGTACCTTGAGAACCATTGGCATTATTGGTGGTTTCTCTCACGCTTGTTAACGGTTTTCATCATTGACCAGTAATCAAGCAATTTTCTATCATGTTCGACCTCAGCACATCTATTCGCATGTTAGAATCTGTACTACGGTCGGTTGGGTTCAAGACCCCGAACTTAGATTACATATGTTCTGGCTGTGTGGATTGGTTCCTGATTACATGACCCATTGATGGATGGCTGTAACCATACCTGAGTCTTCATGGATGGTTGTGCCCATACCTTTATCATTACCATGGTCTTATTAGTTCGATGGTTGTGTCCATACCACAGACCTGAGTTATACATCTTTTGGATGGCTGGGTCCATGCCTAGACGACATGTACTTCACTATCAGAGATATTGTACTTGCATGCAGGTTCTTCTAGACAGTGTTCCAGCTTAGTTGTTTTTTAAAGCATTTCACCCCTCCCACTCTCTCGAGCTTCATACTTTAGGGGACATCTGTTACATAGTAATTTATCACCTCTTTCACTCCCGGTCTTCTCACTGTGTCATGTGTCCAAGTAAAATATGCTCATGACAGACAAATGCTCTCCTATGCTGCCAATTGACCCACTTTTCCAAAGTTTACTGCCTCATCGCGACTTTTGGCTAAATAAATGCACTGAAAGGCACTCATGAACAATCTGATCATGCTGCTAGCACAGAAGTACACTTGATTCCTGTGATGGCCCGATTTTAAGCACCAGCGCGGGGCTATGTAGTATCGTCGGCGATGATCTGACTATCTTCATTGATCACTTGCGATGTCAGCGCCGAAGCTCAGTTCTGTGCCTGCAATGATCCAGATTGGGCGAATTGTTTGAACAGTCGGCCTTCTAGATGACTCCAGACTTGGTTGTTGGCCTTGTTTATGTCACCCTTCCTTCCCTGGTGTGGCAGTTCCATCAATTGTCCTACCTTCCTTGGTGATAAGCTCTCCTTTTCCCCATTCATGGAGACTCCTTCTCCTATTTAAAATCTCACCATTGATATGCATTTGTAGTTCCTGGAGTTCCTAATAGTTGGCTAGTTGAGTAGTGCTGTTAGTGTTTGTGAGTTTGCTAGATAGCTGGTGTGAGAGTGATAAGTGTGGGATTGTTGATAGCTTGTGGAAGGTTGTGAAGTACCCTTGATCTTGTGTGAAGCTTATGAGTGAGAGAGCTCTTGTGTGTTGGGAGATCCATCTTCAAAGAGTAAATGCTTGAAGAACATGTTGGCTGGACCCTTCTCTAAGAAGGCTTGTGACGTCAAGACTTTGGTTGTAAGCTAACTCTTATTTCATTATTAATGCAATCAATGATGTTTTCCTATGTCTTGTATGTAATGTACTTGATAGCTCATGACTTCTTGACTTTGTGAGTAAATAGTTCGTTGTTGTATCCGGTTATGTGCTTTCTTGTATTTCCTTTTCTTTGTTTCAGGTCGATTAATTGTTGAGGAGAAGGAAGCGGAAGCTAGAGCAGCGTAATGGAACTCTGACCATTGGTTGAGGTAGGCCTCCAACTTGAACTGTTTAAGGAAAGCTATTGTTGATCTGTCTTTGTTTGTGACTAGACCCACTCTAGGGCTAGAGGGGTTTCCTCTGTCTGCAGAGGGAACACTTTCCTGCATCGCACTTGTATTTGGTATCTAATTTCCCATCTATACAATCACTTCCCCAGTCAAAATGAACCTACACTCTATCGTAGCTTCTCGCTCTATGTTCTTCTTACTAGATTTTTGAGGGTGTATTGTTGTGATATATCCTAGCAAAGCATTTTGTAGCAATATAAGCTTCAGAGGTGGAGGGATCAGTGCCACCACTACATGATACTCATTCGTAATAAATATAAATGATTTTTTCATATATATAATATTATGACAATTTATTATGTATTATATATTAATTCAACACAATCTAACTTATAGACAAAATGGCTTTTTTATTGGAATCAAGCGATATAATTTCGAACAAGGTTGTGATTTCGTGTTATTTAAAATACACTTTTGAATGCATCAATGATTTAACACTTGAGAAAACCTTTTATGCACTCAATCTTTTCAAATTAAAGAGCTTAAACTTATGTTTCTTAGAAATCTCTACCAGTTTTTGGGCAAATTTGACTAGAAAAATGTTCTGAAAAGGCCCTTTCATCTATTAGTTAGAATATGCATATTAAATATATTATTATGATATTTTTATTTTATTATTATTTATTATATTAATTCAATATAAGAAGAAAAAGAACATTGCTAAGGTAAGAACTAATTCTCATTAGCTTCATAGTGAAACTAGATGTTGGTCTACTCCCAAAATTCCATGGGAAAAAATAGTTTGTCACATGTACGATACTAAGAGGGTTGAATATGAAAATCACTTTCTGTTAGATTTCCCAACTTATAGTCAAATCTATTTTAATTTTCAAAATATTCGTCACACTACCTACCTTGTTAACCTACTAAAGGCAACAAAACTACGGTGATTTAGGAATGCTTCTCTCACTTATCTTTAAGCATAGAAATAATATGCTAAAAGCAATCGATTAATTTCTAGTTTGATAGATGTTAAGCCCCAAAACTACCTCTCTTCCAAGCATTTTCTTAAACCCTTTCTCTTCTATTTTCCCATGTCAGTGCATCCTAAGCTATCAAAAGTTGTCACATGTTGAATTCACGAGTGTATATGAGTGATTTTCAAATTATATCATTGTGTGTGCTATTTGATCTAGGTTTTGTTTATCAGCTACAGAATGTAGCCACTTTCCGCAGCTAACTGGCAATTCCGCAGTCGTTTTCATTGTTGTACAGGTTACATGTGTTAGTAGGAGGAATGAGACACATTGGTAGCTTAGGAATTATCCACACATGGATGAGGTCCTATTTACTTAGCCAAATTCGGAAGGAAAGGTCCCAGTCAAAGGGAGGTCAACAGAGAGTTCTATGCAAACTAGAACTCTGTTCCTACACGTGAAAGAACCACGAAGCCATTCCTGAACTCATGGATCCATTTTTGCCACCTGCATGCTGTCTCCGTAATGCAATCCAACATCCGCCTCGCATAGATTTATTTCTCATGGCAACCGAGAGGCTGAATCCTCAGATTTTGACTTGTTCACGTGTATATTGCTGAAGAAATTCCTCTGAGATATAGTTATCCATTTTCTCTATATATATAAGCATTTGCAATGCAAATAGTTGGTTCTTGATATTGTCGTTTTAGCGTTATTTTTCCATTCTATAACAGAGAGACATATTACTCTGTTTCATAATACAAAACTCTATTTTTCACATCGTTGTTTAAGCGTGGTTTGAAGTAACAGCGTGTTAGTCCAAAGCTGTGCAGAGGGCCTCTGCGTAGCTGAGGTCCCTTCTTTCATTTTTGTATAGTTTTTCATGTATATGTTCATGTATATTTTCTCTCATTCGAATTGTATATTTCTCATGTTTTGCTTATGATCTTAATCATTCTAATCCTGTACATGTTTTTTCAGCTTGTCACATTTCTTAATAACACTAATAACTGCACTTCAGAATAGGTCTTTAAGTCTGGTTATGCTCGAGCTTCTTAGTGTAATGTTTGCATCAAGTGGTGATATTGAGACTTGCTTCCTCTGGTAAACTTTAGTTTTGAATTTCGATTGTTTATGCTTTTACTTAGTGAGATTTGTTTACTGTTTAAAATAGTTTAGATATCAATTCTTCATGCTATATGATGATATTTCCGGAGCCTTTAGCTTAACCCCGTTCTAGAAGTTAATTGGCAAGATATTGTGATTATAGGTGAAGTAATTGATATTTCTTTTATTAGTATGCAAGTAGATAGTTTAGATGTCAGTTCTTTAATGTTATATGATGATATTTCCAGAGTCTTTAGCTTAACCCTATTTTAGAAGTTAATAGATGAAATATTGTGATTATAGGTGAAGTAATTGGCTTTGCTTTCATTAGTGTGCAAATTAGATGATTAGATGTCATTCTTTTGATGCCATATGATGATATTTCTGGAGCCTTTAGCTTAACCCCATTTTAGAATTTAACTGGTGAAATGTTGTGATTATGGGTGAAATCATTGACTAGTTTCCAGTTTCTTTACATTTTGGTTTGAGTTGCATTAGTTTAGTAGATTTCAATTTTGCAATTAGATGGACAGCAGAGATAGTAATCTCATTTTCAATACTTCAGTTTCAATTTGGTTTATGTAGCTACATGTTTACACTCTTATTCAAGTTTTGATTTTGTATACAGCATGTTTTAAGATCGCTTAAGTTCAAAGTTTGGAAATTATCACAAGGAGCAAGAGGATAAACCTTGTCTTCAACTCTACATCCACACTTGATCTTTAAAAGTATTCTTAAACTTTTGCTTTAATAGTATATTAGGATTTCCATTGCATTAGACCACTGTAGGAGACCAATAGAACAAAACCCCAAAACAAGATAAAACTGAAAACAATGAGGTAAGAAAAGGGTTACCTAGCACATATAGTGCACTACACCTCATCAATTTACGACTCCCAGATTGATAAATTATGTAACTAGGTAGCTTAAATCTTACATTAAAAAAAAAAAAGGAAAATTAATAATTTCTTGAAGTATGCTCTCCTCTTGCACCTAGTGTGGTTTGGAGGATCACAAAAAGAGAATTATTAGTCCAATATTTTGTTGAGTATGCTCTCTTCTTGCACCAAGTGTGATATGAAAGATCCGAAAAAGGATTATTAGCCCAATTAAAATCATAAAAAAAAAAAAAGAAAATGACATGCATAGAGAAAGAGATTCTAGGGGAAGGTTTATAGCTAGGGGCAAAAGTTCGATTTTTACAACTCCAACTACTTCAAGGAATAGACAAGATACACCTCCATCCTAGACTCCTACTCCCAGCCTTACGATTCTTGGAATTCAAGGGGTAGCAACTGAATTAGAAGATTCTCCCACTCCATCTACTAAATCTAACCTAGGAGAAGAACCCTTCTTCACCTCCATAGGGGAACCTATTTCAGTGGAAGAAGTAGAATTACCTAGAGAAGAAGAGGAGGTAGAAACTTTCTCTCATCAGCCATTAGTAGAAGAGCCAAAAGATTTTGAGGAAACTATCATGGCAGAAGAAGAGCAAGATGGAGAATTTTCACTATTTGGAGGAAGGGGTAAAGACAAAGGTAGAGGAAATAATGGAGGTGGTAGAGGTAACAATGGAGGAGGTAGAGGTAACAATGCAGGAAATAGGGAATGAGATAAATCATTTGGATTTCCCATAGTAGATGAGGAAACCCATACAACAAGGAAAAACATTTCACCATCTGTCCTCCCAAACTTTTATGGATTGCGAAGTGAGGATCGTAAAACATTTCTGTTTGATTTTGAAGTCTTATGCCGAAGCTATGACTATCTAGAAGACTCTCAAAAACTCAAATTGTTCCCTTCCACATTGAAAGAGGCTGCTCTTAAATAGTTTATGGGATTAGTCACTCAATCTATTAGGACTTGGAATGATATGAGACAAGCATTTTTGGATAGATACCTGGATTATTGTATGCCTACCAACCATAAGGATGAGGTATTCAAAATGATGCAAAAAGAAGATGAGAACTTAGAAGATTTGCTTGAGAGGTTTCCATACTATTATCACTCAGGTTTTTCCCAAAATTTGTAAGAAATGGAAAGGAGACCGAGGTAACCACAAACCAATCTTTTAGACACAGCTTCTACCCAATCTGCATCCAGAGAGGGCTCTCTCTTTAAGTTTTAGCTTCGTTTTCGAAGATATTAGGCTACTTGTGAACTTTACGAGTTTTTTTGAGTTTGGGTGGTGAGATTCAATAGCAGAGGGATAAGACTCAATAGTTTAGGCCATTGGGTTAATGGAGTCAAGTAAGATGGTTTTACTGGACTTGGTTTCTTAACAAAAGATGGTTTCACAGAGCAAGGTAATCAAATAGGGAACAAATAAAAACTTAGAATAAATGGAATGGGTTTCAAAAATGGGTGAAGGGCAATTAAGAATCCTTCAACCTATTTCAAGAGGGAACTTGGATGATTACTAAGAAAGAGTAGTTAAGTATTCTTTAACAAATAATCAAAGTGGCAGAACTAGCAAACATGAACAACTAAGATTTCACTATTTATTCTAATTCAACAGAAAACATAGAGAATAATAAAGTTTGAAGACAGAGTGCAATCAAGCATATTCTGAATTACTCATTTTTGTTTATCATTCAGAGGTGAAAAAAAGGTGATATAATAAACAAGGAAAATTTTAAAACATAAGGTATAGAGGACTTATTGATCCGATGTTTGATTCAAGAAATCTGTGAAAAGTCCTTTGCCTCAATTCTTTGTCTAGCAAGCCATATGAAAATTTGATCCAATCAGAACTTTTATTCAAAAAACCAGTATTACAGCAATGTATATGAATTCACCCCAAAATGCTTAAAATGAAGAAGTATTTATACTAATTGTAAACTGAAATATCTTGAAACAATATCAAGATTAGTTTCACAAAATTTCTCCAACTGTTTACATTAATAGAAATTAAATAAAGGACATTCAAAACTAATGAATCTATTTGGCACTATTCCTATGGATTTATGGTGACAAACAAGAGAAAGTTGAATTTGATAGCAAGTCTTAGTTGATGATGAGGCATCCCAGTCACTAACTGAATCCTTCCTTTGTGCATTTTTCCCCAGAAATTCTGCAAATTTAGGGTCTAATGATATGGTTGTATATCTCAATCCATGATAGGTATGTAAAAAGTGAAAGATGTTTTTGCATATAAGAATTTGTTTGAACTAAACCTCTCTCAAGTTCCCAAAATGCATCCCTAGCTGTTCACAATATTCTCTGCAAAGAAATGTCAAAAACAAGATTTTGCACAAACTGAAAAATAAGTTGTGAAGACATGCACCTATCTCCCTCTTGGTAATAGCTATGTACAAATTGAGATAAGTTTTTGTATCCTGTCCTGTTAGGAACAAAACTGTCTTCTAGTTTCTTCAAATATGTCTTGGATTAACCACAATAGTTTCTGCAAAACCATGACTTAAACTGGAAATTTTTGAAGAATGTACCATTTTTGCTCTAATTTCATGTTTTAAGCTTAAACTTCTTTTGATAATTTTTCACTTTTACTTTAGATAAAATTCATTGTAGCTAGTGAAAGTGTTTTCATCTTTGTTTAACCCTCAATGGCTTCATGTTTACTTTCATTGTTTATTGTTTACTTTTTACTCTTACATCTTTGTTTTTCAACCGTCTTCTCTTTGTCATGAATTTGTATGTTCTATTTTGTAACTGTCTTCCATGTTGTTTATCTTCATGCTAGTTGATTTACTTGACTTGGTCTTCAATCTGATACTATTTAACCCTAATACACTTTGATTGTTCTTTACTGTGTCCTTTTTATCTTCAATATATATTTTAGATTTTCACTGTCTATTTCAACAGTAAATCCTTTTATTTCCATGTTCCCTCTGCTTGTCTTTCAGCTGTGTGTTTTATTTTGCATCTCTATTTGAATAGATTTGGTAACACTCTTGGAGTAAAAAAGTCTTATGATTAGTATTAATACTGTTTATCCAAGCATGTGGTCTTCTGATCACCTGTAAAACAAAACCAACTGTCAGGAAGACATTAGGTTGATAGGGAGGGTTGAAATGGTTTCATTTGAGCTTGAGAGGTCTTTGGAGTGAGTCTGGAGTGCTTTTTGGGAGGTAAACCAGGCTTCAATTAGTTAACAGAGGCTTCAGGTGGCACAGATGGGTTACATATGGTTTTACTGCACAATTAGGTAAAAACGGGGAAAACTGGGGTTTTTGTATTTGAACGGGTAAATGGTTGATATTGGCGGGTCAAAAACAATGACAGGTTATGTCAGCGGGGGTGATTTGACATTTTCTATTGTTTGCAGGATGTGGTAAGCAGTTTGTATCACACCGCTTTTGAGGCTGGGTGGTTTTGGGCCGGGGGCAAGCGAGCATATGGGTTGTGCGATGCGTGGCAAGGGTATAGGCAGAAAACCGTCTAGTGATAGCGAGTTAAAGCGTGGTCACTAGGGGGGGCACGATATTGTCGTCGACCGTTGGATGAAAAAGGAGTGATCGGATGGTAGACAAGCATTGGAGACAGCAGAACTTTATTTGTGGCGAGCCCGATGTAATTACCAAAGTTTTAATCATATCGAGGTCAATACGACTGGACGGGGGTGGTTATTAATTAACCTAGAGGGTTAATTAATCCCATATAGTGCAGCTGAGAGTTAAGGCTCTTAACAAATTACATATTAACTTATTAATCCTCCATTAAAGGATGATTATGGCTGTATTCAACCAGGGGCGGGATATATAAAATGTCGAGATTTTATATATAATTAAATAATACGGGAAAAGGGGAAAATTTATTTGGGAGTTATATACTATGTGTTAAAGGTTAATATGACATTAAAATGATAATAAGCGCTAAGTAAAACATTTAAATAGTATATTCAACTTAGGCTAAAGTGAAAAAAGGGTTTTTTTAGGTGGTGTTATGTATTTTCCTAAGTAAAGTAGGAATTTTCTTTAAGAAAAACTTATGAAATGAAATCAATAATTTATGGATGATTCTGAGCATTTAGGCTTTTAAATTATTGGGCCGAGGGTCCGGTCCCTCCAGAAGTCAGAGAAATGCTCTGAACCCCTTTAATTTTCAAAGACCTTTATACTTCAGGGGGAATTAGTAAAATCTTTAGGAAAAAATGTGAATAGAAGTTAGTTATTTGACCTTGTCTTTCTTGAACTAAATCAAGTGTAATATTTTCCTTGTACTTATGATAAAAGTGAAAATTAACACATTTAGAGACATTATCCATCACAAGTAATTCTGCAACACCATCTACCTACCCTACCTACTTTCACCTAACATTTTTTCTTTTTTATTTGGGTGCACTTAAACTGACAAACCCTTATCAATCTTCTTTTTCTTTTACATGGCAAGCCTACCTAAGTCTACACTTATTATATCCAAGGGCTCAGATTAAACTGTTGAGCTCTTTTTTATTCACTATACCTATCTACTTATCTACCAAGATTACATTGTTTGGCCAGATATTTATTCTCTATTCTACAACATGAAATTGAAAAATGAATGAGCCAAGTTTAAGATGTTTGAATCTTCATAAATTATGGCAAACGTTTATCAAGCTGCACATAATTGCTTATTACAAAAAATGAAATAGTAGTGGCATTTAGACTTGCACACTTTCCTGGTCTATTTTTGTTAGGGGTTCATTTTTTTCACTTTTTTGACCATTATATTCTTTTTACCCTTTGATTTTTATTTTAGGGTATACCCTCTTCACATTTTTTAAATTTTTTTGAGTTTTACAATATGGAAAACCTTTGCAACAAGAAAAGGTATGAACATATTACAGAGCTCATCAAGTCAATCATGAAATATGACACCTATTGGTATAGGAGCATAACACATACAACTTAAAGAGAGCAAAAATGAACAATTTAGATGAAGAAACATTGAAAGCCCTTTTATTGAAAGACATTAGAGATGAATGGATAAATATTTTAAACATGATGGGGATGGGAGACATCTCTCAACTTCGCCTAAGTGACATAGCAGAACTATGTGTCCATCTTTCAAGGGGAAAATCTAAAATTGGAAAAGGACCTAGAGATCCTTCTCTTATTAGAGCCAACAAATCTGCATCTGGGACAATAAGTAGGGTAGAAATTGGCAATATGCTTGATGAGTTCAAAACTGACATTCTAGAGAGCCTTAGTGAACAGCTAGACATCCTCAACATTCAAAACAAGTAGAAACAGAAGCTGATGCCTTAGCAATCTTTTGCACAAAATATAGAAAGAAATATGCTCTAAGAGAATGTCCCTTAGATGCAAAAGTTGTAGAAACATCTATGCTTTTCTCGGAAAATCATGAGACCAAGGATTGTCCTTCAATCCCAAGTATTAAAGCTGTCTTTCAAGAGGATGCAAACTCTATAGAATATCTTTCCTTTATTTCAAGAAGACCTTGGCAAGGGCAACAAAATCAAGGATTTAACAATCCAATGAATTTTCAGCCCTGACCAAATTGGAATTCTTGGCAAAAACCTTGGCCTCAACCTCAAAATCAGTATCAATTTCAATCATGGGCACAAGGGGTACAAAATCCTTATGGGATATTTGCTCAATATTATCAATTTCCTCCATCTTATCAGGGCTATCCTCCCCCACAAAACCAACAACAAAATCCATAGCTTCCAAATCAAAGCCCTCAACTTTCACTACCATTTCCACAACAACAACCTCCTCAACAAAATTAAAACCCTCAACTTTTGCTTCCATTTCAACAAAAGCAAAATCAACGACCAAACCAACCATTATCAAATCCCAATAGCAAGAACCCTTAGAATTCTTACATGGTAGAAGGACAACCATTTCCGACCTACATGATTTTTCCTCTAGATCTTAATGATGTTCAACTTAGATCTGGTAGGATTTTAGAAAAGAAAAAACCTTCTATAGATATTCAAGAGCAAGATGCTTCTGAGGAGGATTTTCTGAAAGTAAATAAAAGTTTTGAAGAAGCATCCCTTCTAAACCCAGCCATTGAAAAAGAAAAACAAAAAGAGTCAACCCACAAAACTCCTATAGTTGAGCAACCTATATCTACATCCACACCTCCTTTTCTTGAGAGATTACAAATTGACAAGGGGGTGGAAAAACAAATCTTGTTGCCTGATTATGATTTCCTAGATGAATTAAAGAATGTCTGTATCAAGATTCTCTTGCTACAAGCCATTAGAGAAATTCCTATTTGAGCAAAAACAATAAAGGAGTTGAGTATCAAAAGACTAGGTAGGAAACCAAGAGACACAAAAAGAATCCACCTGGTAGGAGAAATAATAGACATCATGATGGGAAAGATTACCATGTAGAAATATGTGGACCCAGGTAGTCCAATTATCAAGACACACATAAATGGAATAGAAATTCCAAATACATTGATTGACTTAGGGGCTGCTATAAACAATATGAGTAGACAGACTATGGAACAACTTAAACTTCCTAATCTTCTTTTCACACCTACCTTACTGCAACTTGCAGATAGATCAGTAATCAAACCAGATGGTGTACTAGAAGATATTTTGGTCTCCTTAGATTCTTGGGAATATCCGGTGGATTTCATGATTTGACTCCCAAGAACAATCTAGGAGGACACCCACTCATCTTAGGAAGACCTTAGCTAGCCATAGATGATGCTTTTATTAGTTGTAGATATGGTGACATGTACATTTATAATGGTATTTCAACAAAGAAATTTACTTTGTATCATCTAGCAAAAGAAATTTCAAAAGTAGGAGACAATGAATGGATCAATGATGAAGATGTTATACAACCTATCTTTACTCTCTTTGAAGTTAGTGAGGATAGTCAAATCCTGAACACATTAGAAAATTTTGAAACATCTTCAGAATATGATCACACACAATTTCAATTAGATTTTGATATTGAATACTTGTCATCAGGGCAAATGTCTCTCTACTCTATGGAAGAGTTTGGCAGTTCTGCAATTGAAAATTTTCCAGGTAAAAACATTGAATATCAACAAAAACTTGGAAAAGTTACAACAAGAAAAGCTAACGAAAATCTTACAAAAAAATTATGTTTCATTTGCATGGGAGTATACTGATATGAAAGGTATTGACCCTACGACTTGCATCCATCATATCTATATTGACGAAAATAGTAGAACAATCAGACAACCTCAGAGAAGGATGAATCCAAATCTTATGGAGATTGTGAAAGAAGAGCTCCAAAAATTACTCAATGTGAACTTCATTTACCCAATCTTAGATAGATGATGGGTTACTCCCTTGGTGATAGTGCCCAAAAAGAATGGTAAATGGAGGGAGTGCATTGATTATAGGGGATTGAATAAAGCAACCTTGAAGGATCACTTTCCTTTGCCCTTTATCGATCAAGTATTAGATACATTAGCAGGCAAAAAGTACTTTTCATTTTTGGATGGTTTTAGTGGTTATAATCAAATTCAGGTAGCACCTGAAGATCAAGATAAAACCACATTTACTTTTCCATGGGGAACTTTTGCCTATAGAGTGCTTCTTTTTTGATTATGTAATGCACTTGCAACACTCCAAAGAGTAGTACTAGGAATTTTTTCTGATCTAATCCGTGATAGATATGTAAAAAGTGAAAGAGGTTTTTGTATATAAGAATGCTTCTGAACTAAAACTCTCTCAAGTTCCCAAAATGCATCTCTAGCTGTTCACAATATTCTTTGTAAATAAATGTATTCTATGCAAAAAAATTTCAAAAAACAGGATTTTTCACAAACTGAAAAATAAGCTTTGAAGACATGCACTTATCTACCCCTTTGTAATAGATGTGTACAAATTGAGATAGGTTTTTGTATCATGTCCTGTTACGAACAAAAACCTCTTCCATTTTCTTCAAATACTTCTTGGATTAACCACAATAGTTTCTGCAAAACTATGACTTAAACAAGAAATTTTTGAAGAATGTACCATTTTTGCTCTAATTTCATCTTTTAACCTTAAACTTCTTTTGATTGTTTTTCACTTTTACTTTGGATAAAATTCATTTTAGCTGGTGAAAGTAATTTCATCTTTGTTTAACCCTCAATGGCTTCATGTTTACTTTCACTGTTTACTGTTTACTTTTTACTTTTACTGCTTTGTTTTTCAACTGTCTTCTCTTTGTCATGAATTTGTATGTTCTGTTTTGTAGCTGTCTTCCTTGCTATTTATCTTCATTCTAGTTGATTTAATTGACTTGGTCTTCAATCTGATACTCTTTAACCCTGATACACTTTGATTATTCTTTACTGTCTCCTTTTTATCTTCAATATATATTTTAGATTTTCACTGTCTATTTCAACAGTAAATCCTTTTATTTCCATGTTCCCTCTGCTTGTCTTTCAGTTGTGTGTTTTATTTTGCATCTCTATTTGAATAGATTTGGTAACACTCTTGGATTAAACAAGCCTTATGATTATTATTAATACTGTTTATCCAAGCATGTGGTCTTCTGATCACCTGTAAAATAAAACAAACTGTCAGGAAAAAATTAGGTTGACAGGGAGGGTTGAAATGGTTTCATTTGAGCTTGAGAGGTCTATGGAGTGAGTCCAGAGTGCTTTTTGGGAGGTAAACTAGGCTTGAATCAGTTAATAGAGGTTTCAGGTGGCACAGATGGGTTACATATGGTTTTAACTCACAATTAGGTAAAAACGAGGAAAACTGGGATTTTTGTGTTTGAACGAGTAAATGGTTGATATTGGCGGGTCAACGATAGTGACAGGTTACATCAGCGGGGGTGATTTGACATTTTTTATCGTTTGCAGGAAGTGGTAAGCGGTTTGTATCACACCGCTTTTGAGACTGGGCGGTTTTGGGCTGGGGGCAAGCGAGCATATGGGCTGTGCGACGCGTGGAAAGGGTACGGGCAGAAAACCGTCTAGTGATAGTGAGTTAAAGTGTGGTCACGAGGGGGGGCGCGATATTGTCATTGACCATTGGATGAAAAAGCACTGGTCAGATGGCAGACGGGCATTAGAGACAGCGGAACTTTATTTGTGGCGGGCCCGATGTAATTACCAATGTTTTAATCATATCGGGGTCAATACGATTGGTCTGGGGTGGTTATTAATTAACCTAGAGGGTTAATTTAATCCCATATAGTGCGGTGGGGAGTTAAGGCTCTTAAAAAATTACATATTAACTTGTTAATCCTCCATTAAAATATGATTATGGCTGTATTCAACCAGGGGTGGGATATATAAAATGTCGGGATTTTATATATAATTAAATAATACGGGAAAAGGGGAAAATTTATTTGGGAGTTATATACTATGTGTTAAAGGTTAATATGCCATTAAAATGATAATAAGCGCTAAGTAAAACATTTAAAGAGTATATTCAACTTAGGCTAAAGTGAAAAAAGGGGTTTTTTAGGTGGTGTTATGTATTTCCCTAAGTAAAGTAGGAATTTGCTTTAGGAAAAACTTATGAAATGAAATCAATAATTTATGGATGATTCTGAGTATTTAGGCTTTTAAATTATTGGGCCGAGGGTTCGGTCCCTCCAGAAGTCAGAGAAATGCTCTGAGCCCCTTTAATTTTCAAAGACCTTCATATTTTTAGGGGAATTAGTAAAATCTTTAGGAAAAAATGTGAATGGAAGTTAGTTATTTGACCTTGTCTTGCTTGGACTACATCAAGCGTAATATTTGCCTTGTACTTATGATAAAAGTGAAAATTAACACATTTAGAGACATTATCCATCACAAGTAATTATGCAACACCATCAACCTACCCTACCTACTTCCACCTAACATTTTTTCTTTTTTATTTGGGTGCACTTAGACTGGCAAACCCTTATCAATTTTATTTTTCTTTTATATGGCAAGCCTACCTAAGTCTACACTTATTACATCCAAGGGCTCAGATTAAACTGTTGAGCTCTTTTTTATTCACTATACTTATTTACTTATCTGCCAAGATTACATTGTTTGGCCAGATATTTATTATCTATTCTACAACATGAAATTGAAAAATGAATGAGCCAAGTTTAAGCTGTATGACCCTTCATAAATTGTGGCAAAATTTTATCAAGCTGCATATAATTGCTTATTACAAAAAATGAAATAGTAGTGGCATTTAGACTTGCACACTTTCCTGGTCTATTTTTGTTTGGGGTTCATTTTTTTCCCTTTTTTGACCATTTTATTCTTTTTACCCTTTGATTTTTATTTTAGGGTATACTCTCTTCACATTTTTTTTATTTTTATTTTTATTTTTTGACAATGTGGAAAACCTTTGCAACAAGAAAAGGTATGAACATATTACAGAGCTCATCAAGTCAATCATGAAATATGACACCTATTGGTATAGGAGCATAACACATACAACTTAAAGAGAGCAAAAAGGAACAATTTAGATGAAGAAACGTTGAAAGCCCTTTTATTGAAAGCCATTAGAGATGAATGGATAAATATTTTAAACATGATGGGGATGGGAGATATCTCTCAACTTCCAATAAGTGACATAGTAGAACTATGTGTCCATCTTTCAAGGGGAAAATCTGCATCTAGGACAATAAGTAGGGCAGAAATTGGCAATATGCTTCATGAGTTCAAAACTGACATTCTAGGGAGCCTTAGTGAACAGCTAGACATCCTCAACATTCAAAACAAGCAAAAATAGAAGTTGATGCCTTAGCCATCTTTTGCCCAAAATATAGAAAGAAACATGCTCTAAGAGAATGTCCCTTAGATGCAAAAGTTGTAGAAACATGTATGATTTGCTCAGAAAATCATGAGACCAAGGATTGTCCTTCAATCCCAGGTCTTAAAGATGTCTTTCAGGAGGACCGAAACTCTGTAGAATCTCTTTGCTTTATTTCAAGAAGACCTTGGCAAGGGAAACAAAATCAAGGATTTAACAATCCAATGAATTTTCAGCCCCCACCAAATTGGAATTCTTGGCAACAACCTTGGCCTCAAACTCAAAATCAATATCAATTTCAATCATGGGCACAAGGGGTACAAAATCTTTATGGGAGATTTTCTCAATATTATCAATTTCCTCCATCTCATCAAGGTTATCCTCCCCCGCAAAACCAACAACGAAATCCATAGCTTCCAAATCAAAGCCCTCAACTTTCACTACCATTTCCACAACAACAACCTCCTCAGCAAAATTAAAATCCTCAACTCTTGCTTCCATTTCAATAAAAGCAAAATCAACTACCAACCCAACCATTACCAAATCCCAATAGCACGAACCCTTAGAATGCTTATATGGTAGAAGGGAAACCATTTCCTACTTACATGATTTTTCCTCTAGATCTTAATGATGTTCAACTTAGATCTGGTAGGATTTTAGAATAGGAAAAAAATTCTATAGATATTCAAGAGCAATATGCTTCTAAGGAGGATTTTCTGAAAGTAAATAAAAGTTTTGAAGAAACATCCCTTCAAAACCCAACCATTCAAAAAGAAAAACAAAAAGAGTCAACCCACAAAACTCCTATAGTTGAGAAACCTGTATCTACATCCACACCTCCTTTTCTTAAGAGATTACAAATTGACAGGGGGGTGGAAAAACAAATCTTGATGCCTGATTATGATTTCCTAGATGAATTATAGAATGTTTGTATCAATATTCCCTTGCTACAAGCCATTAGAGAAATTCCTATTCAAGCAAAACTAATAAAGGAGTTGAGTATCAAAAGACCAGGTAGGAAACCAAGAGACACAAAAAGAATCCACCTAGTAGGAAAAATAGTAGATATCATGATGGGAAAGATTACCATGTAGAAATATGTGGACCCAGGTAGTCCAATTGTCAAGACACACATAAATGGAGTAGAAATTCCAAATACATTGATTGACTTAGGGGCTGCTATAAACAATATGAGTAGACAGATATGGAACAACTTAAACTTCCTAATCTTCTTTTCACACCTACCTTACTGCAACTTGTAGATAGATCAGTAATCAAACCAGATGGTGTACTAGAAGATATTTCGGTCTCCTTGGATTCTTTGGAATATCTGGTGGATTTCATGATTTTGACTCCCAAGAACAATATAGGAGAACACCCACTCATCTTAGGAAGACCTTGGCTAGCCACAACTGATGCTTTTATTAGTTGTAGATCTAGTGACATGTACATTTCTAATGGTAGTTCAACAAAGAAATTTACTTTGTATTGTCCAGCAAAAGCAATTACAAAAGTAGGAGACAATGATTGGATCAATGATGAAGATGTTATACAACCTATCATTACTCTCTTTGAAGTTAGTGAGGATAGTCAAATCCTAAACACATTAGAAAATTTTGAAACATCTTCAGAATATGATTACACACAATTTCAATTAGATTCTAATATTGAATACTTGTCATCAAGGCAAATGTCTCTCTACTCTATGGAAGAGTTTGGCAGTTCTACAGTTGAAAATTTTCCAGGTAAAAACATCGAATATCAACAAAAACTTGGAAAATTTACAACAATAAGAGCTAACCAAAATCTTACAAAAACATTTTGATGCATTTGCATGAGAGTATACTGATATGAAAGGTATTGACCCTAAGACTTGCATCCATCATATCTATATTGAGGAAAATAGTAGAGCAATCAGACAACCTTAGAGAATGATGAATCCAAATCTTAGGGAGATTGTGAAAGGAGAGATCCTAAAATTACTCAATGTGAACTTCATTTACCCAATCTTAGATAGATGATGGGTTACTCCCTTGGTGACAGTGCCCAAAAAGAATGGTAAATGGAGGGTGTGCATTGATTATAGGGAATTGAATAAAGCAACCTTGAAGGATCACTTTCCTTTGCCCTTTATAGATCAAGTATTAGATACATTAGCAGGCAAAAAGTACTTTTCATTTTTGGATGGTTTTAGTGGTTATAATCAAATTCAGGTAGCACCTGAAGATCAGGATAAAACCACATTTACTTGTCCATGAGGAAGTTTTGCCTATAGAGTGCTTCCTTTTTGATTATGTAATGCACCTGCAACACTCCAAAGAGTAGTACTAGGAATTGTTTCTGATCTAATCCATGATTGTGTAAAGGTATATATGGATGATTTTATAGTGTGTGGTAATACATTTGAAGAAGCCTTGGAAAATTTGGGAAAAGTCCTTAAAAGATGTAAAGAAACAAACCTTTTATTAAGCCATGAAAAATTCTTTATAATGTTTACTGAAGGTATTTTTTTGGGTCATCATATTTCAGGGAATGGGATTAGAGTAGACAAATCCAAAGTTGAAGTCATATCCAAGTTACCTATTCCAAACTGTCAAAAAAATGTTAGAAGTTTTCTAGGATTTGCTGGATATTATAGAAGATTTATAGAAAACTTTATCAAAAATAGCATCTCCACTCTTCAAAATGCTTACAAAATATTGTGAATTCAAGTGGAGTCCTAATTTCCAATCAACATTTGGAGCCTTGAAAATAAGGATATCTGAAGCACCTATCTTAAGAGGACCAAATTGGAAACTTCATTTCCATATTTCTATAGATGCTTCAGATACAGCTCTAGGAGATGTACTAGGACAAAAAGAATTGGTTCCTTATGCCATTTACTATACTAGTAAAAATTTGACTCCCACTGAGTTAAATTATACTGTGATTGAAAAAGAGTTCCTATTTTTTGTTCATGCAATTAATAAGTTTAGACATTATATAACAAGCTATGAAACTTTTATTCATACTGATCATTCTGCAATTAGATATTTGATGAACAAACCTATTACTAATGGCAGAGTTACAAGATGGCTCCTACTTTTACAGGAATTCAATATTACTGTGTTAGATAGACCTAGGAAACAAAACACAATTGCTGATTTCTTGTCTATGATTCTGAATATCAAAGAAGACTCTCTTGTAGTGGATAATTTTCCTAATGAATATTTATTTGCAGTAATTACTAAAACTCCTTGGTTTGTAGATCTGAGTAACTATTTGGTTACAGGGAAACTACCTCCGCATTTATTTCCTAGTGAAAGAAGAAAGATTATTCAGGATAGTTCAAGATATTCATGGATTTCTAATGAATTGTATAAAACAGGGCTAGACTTTGTGATCAAAAGATGTGTCAGGGAAGATGAAATCCCTGATATTCTCAAATCATGTCATGATGAATCGTGCGGTGGACACTTTGCTGACAAGAGGACAACTTATAAAATCATTTTTGTAGGATATTATTGGTTTTCCCTCTTCAAAGATGCAAAACAATATGTCAAAAGGTTTGACAATTGCCAAAGGGTAGGGAAACCTACCCCCTCAGATGAAATGCCATTACAACCTCAGGTACTCATCGAACCCTTTGAAAAGTGGGCTTTAGAATTTATTGGACCTATTAATCCTCCATCCAAGCAGAAAATTTATATACTGGTATGTATTGATTATGTCACTAAATGGGTAGAAGCCAAAGCATTATTTTCTACTACTGAAAATACAGTAGTTAATTTTCTTTATGAGGAGAAGCTTATGGAAGAGTACAAGGTCAAGCATAGGAAATCCACTCCTTATCATCCACAAGAAAATGGTTAAGTGGAGTCCACAAATAAAGTAATTGAAGGAATCATTACCAAGACTGTGCATCTACATAGAAGAGATTGGGCAGAAAGGCTTCCTGAAGCCTTATGGGCCTACAGAACTACATGGAGAAACACAATGGGACACACTCCCTATGAACGTGTTTATGGAAAAGAAGTTCTGCTCCCCATTGAGTTCCAAGTTAAAACCTTCAAGATGGCAGTTCAGTTGGGAATGGATCTATCAGAAGCTCAAAAGCATATACTGGAGCAGTTGAATGAACTAGATGAGATCAGACAAGAAGCAGTTCAAAGAAATGATCTAGTTCAACAGCAGAGAGCTAAGTGGCATGGAAAATACATCAACGACAAAATGTTTTAAGAAGGAGATTGGCCATTGCTATTTGATTCAAAGTTCAAAGATTTTTAAGGTAAATTTCACAATCATTGGCTTGGACATTATGATATTGAAAACATTTTTAGCAATGGGGTAGTAAGATTCAAAACAATTGATGATCATCAAACTCTTCTCCTTGTGAATGGTCATAGATTGAAGATCTATCATAAGCCACTCTCAAAGTAGGAGTTTATCAAAATCTTTCAAGATAACTCTACAATGAGGCTGGTGAAGAAGAATCATTCTTCTCCACCAGCCTAGTCTTTGTTCTTTTTTCATCATCATCTAAAAAAAAAATAGTAATAATAATAATAATGTATAAGCCTGAAAACCAATCACTGATTGGCAATCTTATACAGAAAATACAGAGCGAAAATCAGAAGATTTTGATGCCCTATATTTTCCAAAAAAAAAAAAATCTTTCATTTCACTCATAGTTTGTTTCATTCCATTTCATTTCATTTCATTTCATTTCATTTCATTTCATTTCATCTCACCACCACATTCCATCAATAATATTTCTTTCAGTTTCTCTCCATATTCACCTTTCCATGTATCATCCATACAGTCATCTTTCATCTCCATTCATTTTCCAAGTAATATGTTATTCACAATGTCATTTTCTGCAGCTGAATTCAGATTCCACAGCTGAATTTTGATTCCGCAACTAATTGTTGATTCCGCAACTGATCCTATTACTCTGCAGTGACAGTCAAGTGATTAGCCAAATAATAATAAAATAAAGCTGTAGGTATGGAAGGAGAAGATCTTTGAAGACATCAACACCTAAAAATTACCTACAGAGGCATCCAATTAAAAGCTGGCAAAACGAAAGAAGTATGGTTCCAAGGTATGGACAACACCATTTTCAATAGCATTAATTTGTATAGTTTGTAAATCACAGCTCCATAACGTGTAATGATTTGACTTGATGGATGCCTTAACTCCACCATATACTCCGCATCAATCCTAATAGTCTCATAATCTGTTTCTGAGTTTAACTCGTACTTAGTTGTACATCCTCATTACATGTGTTAAAATGGCTAATCATGCAGACGTGAGATGATTGAATACGACTCTCTTCCACTGACGTTCCACTTTGCAACCTTTTTATGAGCCCATTAACATTCCACTCTGCAGCCTTTTATGAACTCAAACTCCGTTCAGTCTCGCAAATTTTAACGAGTGACACTCTGCCTCCATGCTTTCACACCAGGTTTTACAGTCCTCGGTTCATTTTTTTTTTACACAGACTTCTACTCTGTAAACTCTCTTTCATTTCATGCTCTGTATTGTTCCCATTTTGTAAATGCCGAATTTCTCCATGACCCTCTTCTATTTTCTACTCACATAACTGTTCTGCTCCTGCAAAACTTTCATTTACAGAGGTATCTTCACAATAAGAAGGAAGAATGGGTCTTATACTGAGAACAGAGTCCGAAGGAGTTAAATTTATGGAAGGATACCCACAGCTTAAGAGCACATTGAAGAAGGCAAGATGGTTGCAATTCATTAAGAAGTTCAAGGGTCATCATAAGGAGGTTACAAAGACGTTTACAAGATCTTTCAATGGTGCAGAAGTTGAAATTGGGGACATTAAATTTTCAGTGACAGAATCACGAATTGCAGTAGCCGCAAAGCTTTCGCAAGAAGGGGAGAGATGGTTTAAGAACAAGGATTTCGATGAAAAGGTCTGGAGGGTCATTCTTCATAATCAAGGTATGGACACATCAATATTTAAATGAGGAATTCCTGTTTCATCCTTAAAAGATAAGTGGACTAGTCTATTGTTGATCATTCATAAATTCATTACATGTGAGGGCAGGTATGGCTCCATGTACATGTACCATATCAAATTATTAATGAATTTCTTGGAGAATGAAACTATCAACCTTCCTTATTTCTTGTTGAATAGTTTGAGAAAAATGTCTACTACTACACAAAAGAATATAGATGATGTGGAATCTCAACTCTACCATCATGGCCTTATTAAGATCTTGGTTGAAAATCATTTGAAAGAGAGCGAAGATACATGGGAAAAATTCCTAGTTAGGAACTTCTTCCAAGACCCTCCTGAAGTGCCTGAGGGGAGTTCATTAAAGAAAAGTAGGAGGAAGAGAACAACTTTAACAATCTAAGATACTCTTACTAGTGTGACCAAGGAAAACAGTGAAGAAGAATTTCCTTCAGAAACATTGACTGAAATTAGGAAACAAGTAAAATAGAAAGGAAAGAGGAAAATTGAAGACATTTACCAGACTCCTGACCCTTCTTCAGAGGAAGAGCAAGTGCTTTCTGAAAGATTAGTTTATGTTAAAGAACAGTCAACTAAGGCAAAATAGAAAGGAAAGGGGAAATAGATCATAGAAAAGAGACACATAAGCTCAGAAGGTCTAAGAAGAAGCTTTAGATTAGAGGGCAAGTTGAAGAAAACGCAAATCAAAGGAGCTCAATTCATAGACCTGGGAGGTAAAACTCTAGATAAATCACCAGAAAACACTCCACCTGATCAAAGTCCATAGTATTCTCCTTCTCCTCAGTTAGATTTTGAAACTAGTCCAAGGAAGACAACTCCAGAAATTGATTAAACGCAGCAGCAAATGTATGATTTAATTGAATCATTGGAACAACAGAAAACTACAGCAGAGCAAGGAACTTCATCTAATCAACCAGATATAACTCTGGAAACTTTGATTCAATAATTGAAGAAAGAAATTTATGAGCTGGAAGTCCTAAACAGACATATCCAAAAGGAGAATGAAACATTAAAAGAGCAAAACAAATTGGATAAAATTATCCATGACAATACCATGCTGCATTTAGGATTATAGCAATAAGAAAAATAGAAAATTGAAGAAGAAGAATAGGAGGTTGAGTAGAGCCCTCATCAATCTCAAGTATAGATGTCTTATGATGAAGCCTAGAATGACAGTGACAACAAGAAAGAAGAAGAAGATGTTGGATGTCTTAGCAGAAGTTTCAGAGCAGATGAATTGAAGGGAGAATAGTTACAATTTTGGTTGCATGAGGATATGTAACATCTTCACAGTGGGGGTACATTGAGCCCCCAAACTACCTTTCTTCCAATAATTGTCTTAAAACTTTCTCTTCTATTTTCCCATGTCAATGCATTTTAAACTATTAGAAATTGTCACATGTTGATTTCAGGAGTGTATTTGAGTGATTTTCAAATTATATCATTGTGTGTACTATTTGATATAGGTTTTTTTTATCAGCTATGGAATGTAGCCACTTTCCGCAGCTAACTGGCAATTTCGTAGCCGTTTTCATTGTTCTATAGGTTACAGGTGTCAGTAGGAGAAATGGGACACATGGGCAGTTGAAGAATTATCCACACATGGATGAAGTCCTATTTAATTAGCCAAATTCGGAAGGAAAGGTCATGGTCAAAGGGAGGTCAACGGAGAGCTCTATGCCAACTAGAACTCTGTTCCTGCATGTAAATGAAGCTCGAAGCTATTCTTGAACTCATGGATCCATTTTTTCCACCTGCATGCCATCTCCATAACTCAATCCAACATCCACCTTGCATAGATTTATTTCTCATGGCAACCGAGAGGATAAATCTTTGGATTTTGACCTGTTCACGTGTCTATTGCTAAAGATATTCCTTTGAGATATAGTTATCCATTTTCTCTATAAATATAAGCGTTTGAAACGCAGATAGTTAGTTCTTGATATTGTTGTTTTAGTGTTATTTTGTTGTTCTATAACCGAGAGACATATTACTCTATTTCATAATACAAAACTCTATTTTTCACATGGTTGTTTAAGCGTGGTTTGAAGTAACAATGTGTTAGTTCAAAGTGGTGCAGAGGGCCCCTGCATAGCTGAGGTCCCTTCTTTCATTTTTGTATAGTTTTTCATGTATATGTTCATGTATATTTTCTCTCATTCGAATTGTATATTTCTCATGTTTTGCTTATGATCTTAATCACTCTAATCCTGTACATTTTTTTGTAGCTTGTCACATTTCTTACTAACACTGATAAGTGCACTTCAGAATAGGTCTTTAAGTTTGGTTATGCTCGAGCTTCTTAGTGTAATTTTTGCATCAAGTGGTGATATTGAGACTTGCTTCCTCTGCTGAACTTTAGTTTTAAATTTCAGTTGTTTATTCTTTTACTTAGTGAGATTTGTTTATTCCTTAAGATAGTTTAGATATCAGTTCATCATGCTATATGATGATATTTCCAGAGCCTTTAGTCTAACCCCATTTTAGAAGTTAATTGGTGAGATATTGTGATTATAGGTGAAATAATTTATTTTTCTTTCATTAGTATGGAGGTAGATAGTTTAGATGTCAGTTCTTTCATGGTATATGATGATATTTTCAGAGTCTTTAGCTTAACCCCATTTTAGAAGTTAATTGACGAAATATTGTGATTATAGATGAAGTAATTGGCTTTGCTTTCATTAGTGTGCAAATTAGATAATTTAGATGTCATTCTTTTCATGCCATATGATGATATTTCTGGAGCCTTTAGCTTAACCCCGTTTTAGAAGTTAATTGGTGAAATGTTGTGATTATGGGTGATTAATTAGTTTCTAGTTTCTTTACTTTTTGGTTTGAGTTGCAACAGTTTATTAGATTTCAATTTTGCAATTAGATGGACAACAGAGATAGTAATCTCACTTTCAGTACTTCATTTTCAGTTTGGTTTATGTAGCTGCATGTTTACACTCTTATTCAAGTTCTGATTTTCTAGACAACACGTTTTAAGATCTCTTAAGTTCAAAGTTTGGAAATAATTACAAGAAGCAAAAGGATAAACCTTATTTTCAACTCTATAACTAGATTTGATCTTTAAAAGGATTCTTAAACTTTTGCTTTAATAGAAGATTAGGATTTCCATTGCATTAGATCACTTTAGGAGACCAACAAAACAAAACCCCAAAACAAGATAAAACTGAAAATAGTGAGGTAAGAAAAGGGTTGTCTAGCACATACAGTGCACTACACTTCATCAGTTTATGACTCCCGGATTGATAACTTATGTAGCAATTCAGGACACACTAAATTGACTAAACATTTTGGCATTGTTGCCAGGAAAGTGTAACTAGGTAGCCTATCTCTTACATTCAAAAAGAAAAAGGAAAATTAATAATTTCTTGAAGTATGATCTCCTCTTGCACCTAGTGTGATCTGGAGGATCAGAAAAAAAGAATTATTAGTTCAATAATTTCTTGAGTTTGCTCTCTTCTTGCACCTAGTGTGATTTGGAAGATCAGAAAAAAGGATTACTAACCCAATTAAAATAAGCAACAAAAAAAAATAACATTCATAGAGAAAGAGATTCTAGGGGAAGGTTTATAGCTAGGGGCAAAGGTTTGATTTTTACAACTCCAACTACTACAAGGAATAGACAAGATACATCTCCATCCTAGACTCATACTCCCAACCTTACGATTCCTGGAATTCAAGGGGCAAAAACTGAATTATAAGATTCTCCCACTCCATCTACTAAATCTAACCTAGGAGAAGAACCCTTCTTCACCTCCATAGGGGACACTATTGCAATGGAAGAAGTAGAATTACCTAGAGAATAAGAGGAGGTAGAAACTCTCTCTCATCAACCTTTAGTAGAAGAGCCAGAAGATTGTGAGGAAACTATCATGGTAGAAGAGGAGCAAGATGGAGAATTTTCACTATTTGGAGGAAGGGGTAGAGGCAGAGGTAGAAGTAGAGGTAACAATGGAGGAGGCAGAGGTAACAATGGAGGAAATAGGGAAGGAGATAACTCATTTGGATTCCCTATAGTAGATGAGGAAACCCATAAAACAATGAAAAAAATTTCACCATTTGTCCTCCCAAACTTTTATGGATTGCGAAGTGAGGATCCTGAAACATTTCTATTTGAGTTTGAAGTCTTATGCCAAACCTATGACTATCTAGAAGACTCTCAAAAACTCATTTTGTTCCCTTCAACATTGAAAGGGGCTGCTCTGAAATGGTTTATGGGATTAGTCACTCAATATATTAGGACTTGGAATGATATGAGGCAAGCATTTTTGGATAGATACCTAGATTATTGTATGCTTACCAATTATAAGGATGAGGTGTTCAAAATGATGCAAAAAGAAGATGAGAACTTAGAGTATTTTCTTGAGGGTTTAAATATAGCTTAAAGAGAGTAAAAATGAATAATTTATATGAAGAAACCTTAAAAGCCCTTTTATGGAAAGCCATTAGAGATGAATGGACAGATATTTTAAACATGATGGGGAAGGGAGATATCTCTCAACTTCCACTAAGTGACATAGCAGAACTATGTGTCCATCTCTCAAGGGAAAAATATAAAACTAGAAAAGGGCCTAGAGATCCTTCTCTTATTAGAGCAAACAAATCTACAACTCGGACAGTAAGTAGGGTAGAAATTGGCAATATGCTTGATGAGTTCAAAACTGACATTCTAGGGAGCCTTAGTGAACAGCTAGACATCCTCAAAATTCAAAACAAGCAGAAAACAGAAGTTGATGCCTTAGCCATCTTTTTCCCAAAATTTAGAAAGAAACATGCTCTAAGATAATGTCCTTTAGATTCAAAAGTTGTAGAAACACGTATGATTTGCTCGGAAAATCATGAGACTAAGGATTGTCCTTCAATCCTAGGTCTTGAATCTGTCTTTCAGGAGGACCCAAACTCTATAGAATCTCTTCGTTTTGTTTCAAAAAGACCTTGGCAAGGGCAACAAAATCAAGGATTTAACAATCCAATGAATTTTCAGCCCCCACCAAATTGGAATTCTTGGCAACAACCTTGGCCTCAACGTCAAAATCAATATCAATCTCAATCATGGGCACAAGGGGTACAAAATCCTTATGGGATATTTGCCCAATATTATCAATTTCCTCCATCTTATCATGGCTATCCTCCCCCACAAAATGAACAACAAAATCCACAACTTCCAAATCAAAGCCCTCAAATTTCGTTACCATTTCCACAGCAACAACCTCCTCAACAAAATCAAAATCCTCAACTTTTGCTTCCATTTCAACAGAAGCCAAATCAACTACCATCCCAACCATTACCAATCCCAACAACAAGAACCCTTAGAATGCTTACATGGTAGAAGGACAACCATTTCCTACTTACATGATTGTTCCTCTAGATCTTAATGATGCTCAACTTAGATCTGGTAGGATTTTAGAAAAGGAAAAACCTTCTATAGATATTCAAGAGCAAGACACTTTTGAGGAGGATTCGCTGAAAGTCAATAAAAGTTTTGAAGAAGCATCCCTTCAAAACCCAACCATTCAAAAAGAAAAACAAAAAGAGTCAACCCACACAACTCCTATAGTTGAGCAACTTGTATCTACATCCACACCTCCTTTTCTCAAGAGATTACAAATTGACAGGGGGGGGGGAAACAAATCTTGTTGCCTGACTATGATTTCCTAGATGAATTAAAGAATGTATGTATCAAGATGCCCTTGCTATAAGCCATTAGGGAAATTCCCATTCTAGCAAAAACAATAAAGAATTTGAGTATCAAAAGACCAGGTAGGAAACGAAGAGACAAAGAAAGGTAGGAAAAATAGTATATATCATGATGGGAAAGATTACCATGCGGAAGTATGTCAACCTAGGTAGTCCAATTGTCAAGACACACATAAATGGAATAGAAATTCCAAATACACTGATTGACTTAGGGACTGCTATAAACATTATGAGTAGACAGACTATGGAACAGCTTAAACTTCCTAATTTTCTTTTCACGCCTACCTTACTGCAACTTGCAAATAGATCAGTAATCAAACCAAATGGTGTACTAGAATATATTTCAGTCTCCTTGGATTCTTGGGAATACCCAGTGGATTTCATGATTTTGACTCCCAAGAACAATCTAGGATGACACCCACTCATCTTAGAAAGACCTTAGCTAGCCACAACTGATGTTTTTATTAGTTTTAAATGTGGTGACATGTACATTTCTGATGGTAGTTCAACAAAGAAATTTACTTTGTATCCTCTAGTAAAAGCAATTACAAAAGTAGGACGCAATGAATTGGTCAATGATGAAGATGATATACGACCTGTCTTTACTCTCTTTGAAGTTAGTGAGGATAGTCAAATCCTAAACACATTAGAAAATTTTGAAAAATATTTAGAATATGATCTCACACAATTTCAGTTAGATTCTGATATTGAATACTTTTCATCAAGGCAAATGTCTCTCTACTCTATGGAAGAGTTTGGCAGTTTTGCAGTTGAAATTTTTCCAGGTAAAACATTGAATATCAACAAAAACTTGGAAAAGTTACAACAAGAAGAGCTAACCAAAATCTTACAAAAACATTCTACTGCATTTACATGGGATTATACTGATATGAAAGGTATTGACCCTAAGACTTGCATCCATCATATCTATATTGAGGAAAACAATAGACCAATTAGAAAACCTCAGAGAAGGATGAATCCAAATCTTAGGGAGATTATGAAAGAAAAGCTCCAAAAATTACTCAATGTGAACTTCATTTACCCAATCTCAGATAGATGATGGGTTTCTCCCTTGGTGATAGTTCCCAAAAAGAATGGTAAATGAAGGGTGTTTATTGATTATAAGGAATTGAATAAAGTAACCTTGAAGGATCACTTTCCTTTGCCCTTTATAGATCAAGTATTAGATACATTAGCAGGCAAAAAGTAATTTTCATTTTTGGATGGTTTTAGTGGTTATAATCAAATTCAGGTAGCACCTGAAGATCAGGATAAAAACACATTTACTTGTCCATGAAGAACTTTTGCCTACCGACTGCTTCCTTTTGGATTATGTAATGCACCTGCAAAATTCCAAAGAGCAGTACTAGGAATTTTTTCTGATCTAATCTGTGATTGTGTAGAGGTATATATGGATGATTTTATAGTGTATGGTAATACATTTGAAGAAGCTTTGGAAAATTTGGAAAAAGTGTTAAAAATATGTAAAGAAACAAACCTTTCATTAACCCATGAAAAATTCTTTATGATGTTTACTGAAGGTATTGTTTTGGGTCATCATATTTCAAGGAATGGGATTAAAGTAGACAAATCCAAAGTTGAAGTCATCTCCAAATTACCTATTCCAAATTCTGAAAAAAATGTTAGAATTTTTCTAGGATTTACTGGATATTATAGAAGATTTATTGAAAAATTTACCAAAATAGCATCTCCACTCTTAAAAATGCTTACAAAAGACTGTGAATTCAAGTGGAGTCTTGATTGCCAATCAAGGTTTGAAGCCTTGAAAAAAATAATATTTGAAGCACCTATCTTAAGAGGACCAAATTGCAAACTTCTTTTCCATATTTCTACAGATGCTTCAGATACAGCTCTAGGAGATGTACTGGGACAAAAAGACTTGGTTCCTTATGCCATTTACTATACCAGTAAAAATTTGATCCCACTTAGTTAAATTATACTGTGATTGAAAAAGAGTTTTTAGTTGTTGTTCATGTAATTAATAAGTTCAGACATTATATAAGAGGCTATGAAACTTTTGCTCATACTAATCGTTCTAAAAGTAGATATTTGATGAACAAACCTATTACTAATGGCAAAGTTACAAGATGGCTCCTACTTTTACAGGAATTCAATATTACTGTGTTAGATAGACCTAGGAAACAAAACACAGTTGCCGATTTCTTGTCTAGGATTCAAAATATCAAAGAAGACTCTCTTGTAGAGGATAAGTTTCCTGATGAATACTTATTTGCAGTAATTACTAAAACTCATTGGTTTGTAGATATGGCTAACTATTTGGTTATAGGGAAACTACCTCCACATTTATTTCCTAGTGAAAGAAGAAACATTATTCAGGATAGTTCAAGATATTCATGGATTTCTAATAAATTGTATAAAACAAGGCCAGACTTTGTGATCAGAAGATGTGCCAGGGAAGATGAAATGCCTAATATTCTCAAAGCATGTCATGATGAACCATGTGATGGACACTTTGCTGACAAGAGGATAGCTTATAAAATCCTTTCTTTAGAATATTAATGGCTGTCCCTCTTCAAAGATGCAAAACAATATGTCAAAAGGTGTGACAGCTTCCAAAAGGTAGGGAAACCTACCCCCTCAAATGAGATGACATTACAACCTCAGGTACTCATTGAACCCTTTGAAAAATGGGCTTTAGAATTTATTGGACCTATTAATCCTCCATCCAAATAGAAAAAGTATATATTGGCATGTATTGATTATGTCACTAAATGGGTAGAAGCCAAAGCATTATTTTCTGCTACTGAAAATATAGTAGTTAATTTTATTTATGAGGATATTTTTACTTGCTTTGGTGTTCCAAGGGAAATTGTGACAGATCAGGGAAGTCAATTCACATCCAGAATAATGAAGAAGCTTATGGAAGAGTACAAGGTCAAGCATAGGAAATCCACTCCTTATCATTTGCAAGCAAATGGTCATGTGGAGTCCACAAATAAATTAATTGAAGGAATCATTACCAAGACTGTGCATCTACATAGAAGAGATTGGGCAGAAAGGCTTCCTGAAGCCTTATGGGCCTACTAAACCACATGGAGGAACAAAACGGGACACACTCCCTATGAACTTGTTTATGGGAAGGAAGTTCTGCTCCCCATGGAGTTCCAAGTTAAAAACTTCAAGATGGCAGTTCAGTTGGGAATGGATCTATTAGAAGCTCAAAAGCATAGACTGGAGTAGTTGAATGAGCTAGATGAGATCAGACAAGAAGCAATTCAAAGAACTGATCTATTTCAGCAGTAGATAGCTAAGTGGCATGGAAAATACATCAAGGACAAAAAGTTTCAAGAAAGAGATTGGGCATTGCTATTTGATTCAAGTTCAAAGATTTTCAAGGTAAATTTCAGACTCATTGGCTTGGGCCATATGAGATTGAAAAAGTTTTTAGCAATGGAGCAGTAAGAATCAAAACAACTGATGAGCATCAAACTCCTCTACTTGTGAATGGTCATAGATTGAAGATCTATCATAAGCCACTCTCAAAGGAGGAGTTTATCAAAATCTTTCAAGATAACTCTACAATGAGGCTAGTGAAGAAGAATCATTCTTCTCCACCAACCTAGTCTTTGTTTTTTTTCATCATCATCTAAAAATAAAAAATAAAAAATAAAAGAAAATAAATAAAAAAAAATAATATATTAAGCTGAAAACCAATACTGATTGGCCGTCTTAGACAGAAAATACAGGGTGAAAATCAGAATATTCTGATGCCCTATATTTTCCAAAAAAAAGAAAAAGAAAATCTTTCATTTCACTCATAGTTTGTTTCATTCCATTTCATTCCATCTCGCCACCACATTCCATCAATAAAATTTATTTCATTTTCTTTCCATATTCACCTTCCCATGTATCATCCATACAGTCATTTTTCATCTCCATTCATTCGACAAGTCATATGTTATTAACAATGTCATTTTCCGCAGCTGAATTTTGGTTCCGCAGCTGAATTTTGATTCCATAGCTGATTGTTGATTTCGAAGCTAATCTTATTACTTTGCAGTGACAGTCAAGTGATTAGCAAAATAATAGTAAAAGAAAGATGCAGGTATGGGAGGAGAATATCTTTGAATACATCAAAACCTGAAAAGCACCTACAGAGCCAATTAAAAGTTAACAAAACGAAAGAGGTATGATTCCAAGTTATGCACAAAACCATTTTCAAATAGCATTTCAAACGCATAATTTGTATAGTTTGTAAATCACGGCTCCATAACGTGTAATGACTTGACTTGATGGCTGCCTTAAGTCCACCATATCCTCTGCATCAATCCTAATGGTCTCATAATCTGTTTCTGAGTTTAACTCGTACTTAGTCGTACATCCTCATTACATGTGTTAAAATAACTAATCATGCAGATGTGAGCTGATTGAATATGGCTCTCTTCCATTGGCGTTCCACTCCGCAACCTTTTTATGAACCCACTGACATTCCACTCCACAGGCTTTTATGAAATCAAACTTCGTTCAGTCTCGCAAATTTTCACGAGTGACACTCTGCCTCCATGCTTTCACACCAGGTTTTACAATCCTCGGTTCATTTTTTTTTTACACAGACTTCTACTCTGTAAACCCTCTTTCATTTCATGCTCTGTACTCTTCCCATTTTGTAACCACCGATTTTCTCCACAAATCTCTTCTATTTTCCACTCACATAATCGTTCTGCTCTTGTAAAACTCTCATTTACAGAGGTGTCTTCACAGTAAGAAGGAAGAATGGGTCTTATAGTGAGAACAAAGCTCGAAGAAGTTAAATTCATGGAAGGATACCCGCAACTTAAGAGCAAATTGAAGAAGGAAAGATGGTTACAGTTCATTAAGAAGTTCAAGGGTCATCATAAGGAGGTTACAAAGACGTTTGCAAGATCTTTCAATTGTGCAGAAGCTGAAATTGTGGACATCAAATTTCCAGTGACAGAATCATCAGTTGCAGCAGCCACAGAGCTTTCACAAGAAGGGGAGAGATGGTTTAAGAACAAGGATTTCGATGAAAAGGTCTGGAGGATCATTCTTCATAATCCAGGAATGGATATATCAATCTTTAAATGAGGAATTCCTGTTTCATCCTTAAAAGATAAGTGGACTAGTTTGTTGTTGATCATTTAGAAATTCATTAAATGCGAGGGCAGGTATGGCTCCATGTACATGTATCATATCAGATTATTAATGACTTTCTTGGAGAATGAAACTATCAACCTTCCTTATTTCTAGTTGAATAGTTTGAGAAAAATGTCTACTACTAAGCAAAAGAATATAGATGTTGTGGAACCTCAGCTCTACCATCATGGCCTTATTGAGATTTTGGTTGAAAATCATTTGAAAGAGATGGAAGATACATGTGAAAAATTCCTAGTTAGGAACTTCTTCCAAGACCCTCTTGAAGTGCTTGAGGGGAGTTCAACAAAGAAAAGTAGGAGCAAGAGAACAACTTTAACAATCCAAGATACTCCTACTAGTTTGACTAAGGAAAACAGTGAAGAAGAATTGCCTTTTGAAACATTGACTGAAATTAGCAAACAAGTAAAACAGAAAGGAAAGAGGAAAATTGAAGACATTTACCAGACTCCTGAGCCTTCTTTAGAGGAAGAGCAAGTGCTTTCTGAAAGATTAGTTTGTCTTAAAGAATAATCAACTAAAGCAAAACAAAAAGGAAAGGGGAAACAAATCATAGAAAAGAGAGACATAAGCTCAAAAGGTTTAAGAAGAAGCTCTAGATTAAAGGGCAAGTTGAAGAAAACACAAATCAAAGGAGCTCAATTCATAGACCTAGGAGGTGAAACTCTAGATCAATCACCATAAAACACTCCACCTGATCGAAGTCCACAGTATTCTCCTTCCCCTCAATTAGATTTTGAAACTAGTCCAAGGAAGCAAACTCCAGAAATTGATCAAACTCAGCAGCAAATGTATGATTTCGTTGAATCATTGGAACAACATAAAACTATAGTAGAGCAAAGAACTTCATCTAATCAGATAGATACAACTCAGGAAACTTTGATTTAGTCATTGAAGCAAGAAATTTAAGAGCTGGAAGTCCTAAATAGACATATCCAAAAGGAGAATGAAATATTAAAATAGCAAAACAAATTGGATAAAATTATCCATGACAATACCATGCTGCATTTAGGATTATGGCATAAGAAAAATAGAAAACTGAAGAAGAAGAATAGGAGGTTGAGTAGAGCCCTCATCAATCTCAAGTACAGATGTCTTATGATGAAGCCTAGAATGACAGTGACAACAAGAAAGAAGAAGAAGAGGTTGGATGTCTTAGCAGAAGTTTCAGAGCAGATGAATTGAATGAAGAATAGTTACAATTTTGGTTGCATGAGGAAATGAAACATCTTCATAGTGGGGGTATGTTGGGCCCGAAACTACCTCTCTTCCAAGAATTTTCTTAAACCCTTTCTCTTCTACTTTCCCATGTCAGTGCATCCTAAGCTATCAAAAGTTGTCACATGTTGATTTCAGGAGTGTATTTGAGTGATTTTCAAATTGTATCATTGTGTGTGCTATTTGATCTAGGTTTTGTTTATCAGCTACAGGGTGTAGCCACTTTCCGAAGCTAGCTAGCAATTCCGCAGTCGTTTTCATTATTCTATAGGTTACAAGTGTCAGTAGGAGGAATGAGACACATGGGTAGCTCAGGAATTATCCACACATAGATGAGGTCCTATTTACTTAGCCAAATTTAGAAGGAAAGGCCCCGGTGAAAGGGAGGTCAATAGAGAGTTCTATGCCAACTAGAACTCTATTCCTACATGTAAAAGAAGCCTGAAGCCATTCCCGAACTCATGGATCCGTTTTGCCACCTACATGCCATCTCCATAATGCAATCCAACATCCACCTCGCATAGATTTACTGCTCATGGAAAATGAGAGGCTAAATCCTCGGATTTTGATTTGTTCACGTGTCTATTGCTGAAGAAATTCCTCTGAGATACAGTTATCCATTTTCTCTATAAAGATAAGCATTTGCAACACAGATGGTTAGTTATTGATATTGTTGTTTTAACGTTATTTTGTTGTTCTGTAACCGAGAGACATATTACTCTATTTCATAATGAAAAACTATGTTTTTCACATGGTTGTCTAAGCGTGGTTTGAAGTAATAACTTGTTAGTCCAAAGCTGTGCAGAGGGCCCTTGCGTAGCTGAGGTGCCTTCTTTCGTTTTTGTATAGTTTTTCATGTATATGTTCATGTATATTTTCTCTCATTCGAATCGTATATTTATCACGTTTTTCTTATGATCTTAATCATTCTAATCCTATACATGTTTTTGTAGCTTATCACATTTGTTACTAACACTAATAAGTGCACTTTAGAATAGGTCTTTAAGTCTGGTTATTCTCGAGCTTCTTAGTGTAATTTTTGCATCAAGTGGTGATATTGAGACTTTCTTCCTCTGCTGAACTTTAGTTTTGTATCTCAGTTGTTTATGCTTTTACATAGTGAGATTTGTTTACTGTTTAAGATAGTTTAGATATCAGTTCCTCATGCTATACGATGATATTTTCGGAGCCTTTAGCTTAACCCCGTTTTAGAAGTTAATTGGTGACATATTGTGATTATAGGTGAGCTAATTAATTTTTCTTTCATTAGTATGCAGGTAAATAGTTTAGATGTCAGTTCTCTCATGCTATATGATGATATTTCCAGAGTCTTTAGGTTAACCCCCTTTTAGAAGTTAATTGACGAAATATTGTGATTATAGATGAAGTAATTGGCTTTGCTTTCATTAGTGTACAAATTAGATAATTTGGATGTCATTCTTTTCATGCCATATGATGATATTTCTGGAGCCTTTAGCTTAACCCCATTTTAGAAGTTAATTGGCGAAATGTTGTGATTATGGGTGAAATCATTAATTAGTTTCTAGTTTCTTTACTTTTTGGTTTGAGTTGCAGCAGTTTATTAGATTTCAATTTTGCAATTAGATGGACAACAGACATAGTAATCTCATTTTCAGTACTTCATTTTCAGTTTGGTTTACGTAGCTACATGTTTACACTCTTATTCAAGTTTTGATTTTCTAGATAACATGTTTTAAGATCTCTTAAATTCAAAGTATTGAAATCATCACAAGAAGCAAGAGGATAAACCTTGTCTTCAACTCTACATCCACACTTGTTCTTTAAAAGTATTCTTAAACTTTTTCTTTAACAACAGATTAGGATTTCCATTGCATTAGACCACTTTAGGAGACCAACAAAAAACAATGCAAAAATAAGATAAAACTGAAAACAGTGAGGTAAGAAAAGGGTTGTCTAGCACATACAGTGCACTACACTTCATCAGTTTACGACTCTCGAATTGATAACTTATGTAGCAATTTTGGACACACTAAATTGAGTAAAAAATAGACAATATTGATCTTAGTGGATCTTAATCATCATCATCATCATGTAAAACTAAATGGATAATAAATTATTTTAAATATTATATTATAAAATGCTTTTCTTGATATAGTTCTATTTATTTTTATTAAAAATTTAAATTATCATCAAATTCATGCATGAGACCTCTTTTTTTATCGGACAAGCCAAAGTTGTAAAAGTCTAATGAGGTGTACATACTCTATTCCCTTTGGATTTGAACTTATAGCTTATTCGGATGAAACACGTGTTAACAATTAATCCCACTTGATACTTTACTTCTTAAAAAAATCATTATTATTTCATTTAACTGAAAACTTAAGTTTTGAATAACAATTATAATATTACGTTAATTTTATCAAGAGTAGAAAAACTGGCCTTGGATATAAAAAGCAAGTGACCTTCAGATCTCATACTACTCTAAACCCATCAAGTTTCAAAGTGTTAGATTTCTTCAAGATGAATCATCTTCTCTTGTTCCTCTTCCACATGTGGTTCAGATTGTCAGATGCCAACATTTTGATCAGGTTGGCCATGTGAAAGATTAGTGTTTTGATATACACACTTGTGATAATTGTAGAAAACATACTCATCATTGAGATAGATGTTCTAAACACAAGAATCCTGGAAGAGAAAAGATTTACCTTGGTTGGATCAATTCTTGGAAATGGTCTTCAAAAGCCAAGAAGATATATCGGTCATACCTCATAATTCATTCTTAAGTATTGACACGTCTTGTAGTAGAGATATCTTCATCTTTTCACCTTGTATCTAAAGGGAAACTAATAGTCAGCTACTAGCTTCAAAGACATATGAAGTGATCCTAAGCCACAACTTGCGCGAAAGACTACAACTAGAGCCTAGAGACAAAGTCAGCCAATGCTAGAGTGACAGTTGTAGCTAGAGACAAACTCATGTTCAACGAGCATAATTTCGTTTGGGGTCAACCTTAAACCACCACTAGTAGAATACTTCAACTTTTGTTACCCATTTCATCAGTTTGTGGTCATCTTTAAAGCATCACGAGGGAGTACTTCCATTTCGCAGAAGGCTTCAACTTCTATCCATATTTGGAGTTGTTCCAAGAGTAGCTTCGAGTCTAGTTCCAAAGTTGGTGGTCAACCTTAAACTACCATCAATAAAAGACTTTGTTTTCTGCTGCTTCACTTAGTTTATGGTCTTCCTTAAACCGCCATTTCAAAGAGCATATTCAATCATTAGTTGTCATACACTTTTGTATTTTAGCTTTATTTTTTGACTTATATACAGCCCCTTAGATTAAAAAAACTTTTAAAAATATAATCCTCATAAATCAAACCAACAAAAAAACAATATAATTTATTTTTAATTTGTAATATTGAAGACATAATTTATTTTTGATTTGTAATATTGAAAACATAATCCTTGAATATTATGTAAACGAGTTTATCATCTAAATTATATCAACTTTCAAATTAACCTTCAAATAAAATTATTTTATAATTTGAAATTTTAATAAATAACGATAAATTACCCTTATTATTTCTCATTATAATTTTTTAACAAAATTAATTAATTGTAATAAATTTATAATTTTTCTGTTTTCTTTGCTACTACTCAAAGCTGCCTTACCAGGTGTCCAGATATGCAAGGGAGGGAAATATTGTGTGGACTTCACTTCCAGGTTGTGAAGACAAGTGTGAAACTCGCTGGTCGCACTTGACTCTCCAATAGTTGTGATCCAATCAGAAGGAATCTGCCCCTCTTACGTCTTGATATTTATTTATTGTCAAGCACAAGGAATGTTCCCCTATTCCATAGTGATCGGGCTTTAGAATTGATGCCCATATGCACGTTTTCACTATTTTTATCCGTGATATATGAACTTTAGAAACATATATAGAACACATTGTGACCGTTAGATTGTAAGTTAAAAAAAATACATACTAAAGAAACACACTTTACCTAACTATACACTAGACCAAGTTATACTTATTTATTTCCTATGTATTAGAATATCCTAACATTCCCCCTTAAGAACAACCTGGTATAGGATTGACGGATGTACAAAAATGATACAATAGGAGAAGGAATGAGACATTAGAGCCTATCCCCCCTTAGTGACAACTTCTTGAACTCCAACCATAAATCAAATTTTAGTAAAATTCGCCTTTGTGAGAGCCTTTGTAAAGATGTCTGCAACTTGATCATTGGTTGAGCAATATTGCACTTCAAGAACAAGGTCATGAATGAGCTTTCTGATGAAGTGCATGTGTAGTTAAATGTGTTTGTTGCACTGATGTTTGACTGGATCTTTGCATAGTTGAATGACACTTTGATTATCACACTAAAGTGTAGTCGGATGCTACTTCTAAAAACCAAACTCTGACAGGATCTGACGAAGCCACAGGGCTTCCTTACTAGATTCAACAATGCCACGATACTCTCATTCTGTTGAAGAAAGAGAAATGGCACTTTGCTTCTTGCAAGCCCATGTAATAGGTCCAGAACCAAGAGTGAAGACATAAATTAGACCTTCGATCATCAGGGTCACAAGCCTAATCAGAATCAGTGAAACCAAACAATAAAGGAGATGCTTCTGCACTATAATGAATCCCAAATTGAACTATACATAATGAAGTATTCTTTTAGCTGCTTTCCAATGAATTTCAAGTGGATTTTGCATAAACTGATAAATAAGGCCAACAACAAAGAAAAGGTCAAGACAGCTATGGGCTAGATACAAAAGTTTTCCAACAAGATGACATTATAAGGAAGCATCAACATCAGGGGAAATATATGTGACTGAAAGTTTGGCTCCACACTGAAAGGGAAAAGGGGATGGCTTACGATTTTCCATTTGAAAGTGGCATAGAAGATCACAGGAATACTTGGGCTGGGAAAGGGAAATACCTTCTTTGGATTACAAGACTTGAAGACTAAGAAAATAATGCAATTGTCCTAAGTATGTCATTTCAAACTTCTTTTTAAGGCTAGACTTCACATGGTTTATAAGCTTGGGATTAGTACTAGTAAGGATAAGATCATCAACATAAAGAGAAAGAATGATAAGAGACTTACCAAATTTCTTGGTGTAGACAGTATTGTCACAATGACACCTAGAAAAGCGAGTATCTAAAAGAAATCTATCCATTTTGGCATACCAAAGCCGAGGGGCTTTCTTGAGACCATAAATTGATTTCTTAAGACAACATACAAGGCTAGAATCTGTTTGTATAAAGCCACAAGGTTGTTCCATATAAATTTCTTCATACAAGTCCCCATGCAAGAAGGTAGATTTAACTTACATCTGATGGACTCCCCATTTGAAAGAGGCAACAAGGGAAAGAATAAGGTGGATCGAGTTCATTTTGGCAACATGGGAGAAGGTTTCAATATAGTCAATGCCTTCAACTTGTGAAAAGCCCTTAGCAACAAGACGAGCTTTATGTTTATCAACTTTTCCATTTAGTCCAAACTTGGTTCTATAAACCCATTTGCATATCACAAGTTTTCGTCCCTTTGGAAGAGGAACAAGGTCCCATGTATCATTTTCCAATAATGAACAATATTCTTCATTCATAGTTGTGTCCCAATCTAGATGGCCTAAAGTTTCTCCAAAGGTGTTAAGATTATAATTCGTTGAAGTTTGATTCAGTAAAGAAGAGGATCTATCGAATTGAGAATGTGTACAACGTTGATCTATAGGATCACCTGCAAGAGCACCTGCTGCATATCGAGTAGTGTGCATCCATTTTGGAAGCTGAGGAGCTGAAGGAGGATCCCAAGAAGGTGGGGGAGGATTGTCATCCTCACTAGCATCATCTAAATATGGAATATTTTTAGAAGTAGAAGGGATAGAGAGAGGTGGTACATTTGCCGAATTAGGCTCATAGGCCGATATATTTCTAGCAAACTTTACATCTCTTCTAATGATAGCATTTTTTGATTTAGGTTAAAGAAGTCTATATCCTTTGTCATCTTCAAAATATCCAACAAAAATACATTGTCCACTCTTAGGTTCTAAGGCTTTATCTTTCTCATCTGGAATATGGGCCCATGCTTCACTTCCAAAAACACGAAAGTTACTTACATCTCGTTTAATTGAGCTCCATGCTTCTTCTTGAGTGATATTCTTTAAAACCTCAGTATGAGTGTGATTTACTATGTATTTTGCATAGTTAATTTCTTTTGCCCAAAAATTAAGACTAAGTCCTTTAGATTGAAGCATATCATTAGCCATTTCCTTAAAGGTGTGATTCTTCCTTTCTACTACACAATTTTGCTATGGAGTATATGGAACTGTATCTTGCAATTGAATTCCATGCTCATTGAAAAGGTTGATGAATTTGTTGTTAACATATTCTCTGCCATTATCAGACCTTAGCTTAAGAATTTGATGTCTAGATTGTTTCTTAACAAAGGCCTTAAAGGCCAAGAACATGTTAAAGAATTCACTCTTGAGCCTTAAGAAGTATACTCAAGTGTGTTGGAGAAATCATCAATGAAAGTTAAAAAATACTTGTAGCCAGAGAATGAAACAACTGGAAATGGACCATATAAATCACTATGCAAAATATGTAAAGGGGTTGAGGCATGCCAAGAGGCACGTTTTTCAAAATTATCCCGATGATGTTTTCTAAGTATACATCTGGAAGAAATACCATCTCTACAAGATACCATAGGAAGATCTGTCACCATATTTTCTTTACATATATTTAATGAGAGCGATAATTTAAGTGACCAAATTGCCCAGGCCAAAGTTTACTCACTTCATCATTATGAGCAACAAATATAAAGGGAAGAGTTGATGAGCCAAAGTTGGTAAACTTATAAAACCTTGTAGAATCATCAGCAATGTCAATAGCTAAAATCTGTCTAGGGTCTCTTAGGTCCTTAATTACAACATCATGAGGTGAAAATTCAACGATTTTACCTTCACCTGAATGAGTTATCTAATATAGAGATAGAAGGTTGGAGGATAAGGTAGTAACGCATAATACATCATTAAATTGACCAATGTATATATGAATAGTTCAAGTCCTTACAACACTAAGATATTTGTCATCACCAACATATATATTTTTAGTGTTATAATCATTTAAAGAAGAAAACATGGTTTTGTTTTTGGCCATGTGATAAGAAGCTCCATAATTAATGAGCCAGTTATGAGAATGAGAAGAAGAAGATACATTTAGTGCATATCTAGATCGAGATGCTTGACAACCAAATTCAGAAAGTGTTATTCTTGAAGATGAAGTTGAAGTTGAAGAGTGCTCCAAATGGATGTTATGCTTCTTCATTACTGCTTCCAAGGCTTCCATCTTCTTAAAGCATTTAGATTATAAGTGGTCATCATGATTACAAAAGTTTCAATGTCTATAGGTCTTCTTCCCTTTGTTTTTAGGTTCCTTATCATTTTGTTGAATTGCTTTTTCATCGTGAGACTGAAATTGCTTAGGACCCTTGTTTGGTTTAGGGCCATTTCTTTTAGGATGCTGCTTCTTAGGATTATTTGAACATGGTTGCTATTGGGCTGCTAAGGCTTTCTTAGAAGAGTTTCGAGTATTAAGAGGACTAAGATGTAAGAGTTTTTCTTGCTCTCTTATTAAAGAATCACAAAAGACATCAAAAGAGGGGGACTTGTAGTCTTGTCCTTGAGAAATAAATAATTCTCTAGGAAAATGGAAGGTGGAAACAAACACAGAGTAGGATGGTTCTGACTTAATAAGAATGGAATAGATAAGGCTACCATCTTTTTTCTTAACCTTAACACCTTCCAAGAGAAGTATAAAGGTCTTGAACTTGGACAAAAAATCTTCAATGAAAGAAAAATTATTCGGGTCCAATGTAAGTAACTCATTTTTGAGTTAATGGGCTCTAATTTCATTTTTAATTCCCAAAATTTTATTGAGTGTTTTCATTGCTTCATCAGGGATATCAATTTCTACGATATGGAATCTAAGGTATGGAGAAATAGACATCCCTATCAACCCACGTGCTTGATCTTGTTTATTCTCCCATTTGGCTTGCTTATCTTCATCTTGAGGTTTAGACTCCCGGCCTAAGGCTATTATATAAAGATCTTTACTTTTAAGAAAATCCATAATGTAGGAGAGTCATTGGAAGTAGTTGGTGCTGTCAAGAATAACTAGGCATGGAATTTCCATTTTAAAAGAAATTGAAGTTGTATATGTTGAAACTAAGTGTTCAAATGGAAAGATCTCGAAAAATTAGGTCGATTAAAATAAAAAACTCTAAAAAGGACATCGAGATGAATAAGCTATGGCTTTTTGAAGAAACGTTGTTGAAGATGCCAGTGAACCACATGAATGTTTGGAAGTGGATGATAATGTTATATTTTAAAAAATAACCACCCCTCCCACCCCTTTCCAAACTTAATTTAATTAGCTCACTTTTAAAAAAAGATTACTTTACGTGACCCACTTTTATAAATAAGTGAAAGTGACTTTTGCAATGGTACTTTATGAACTATCGAGTAAATTGTAACTTAAATAAAAGATAAAGTGACTTTAGAATTATAAGTGACTCACTTTTTATAATGGGTAAGAACACTTTTACATAAAGTAAATTTAAAACACAAGTTACATGTGCTTTTTGAAAAAATAATTCAACAAAAAGAAAGGCCTGATCCCAAGACCTCTATTCTCATAAAGTAACTTTAGACCAAGCGAACTAGTTTGAAAGGTTAGTAATTGTTGGAAAGAAAGAAGGTTTTTTTTTTTTTTTTTTCTCACTGAATCTTTGTGGTGCATGCTTACTTGAAAAAGCCTCTTTTGTCCACAAAACAAAAAAAAAAATCACACTAACTAAATGAACAAGCAAAAGTATCCAAGTCTTACGGTTTAAAGTTAGATTTGGCCGGAAACTAGATACTTTTTTGAATGTTTTTGATTTTTTGAGATCATGTTAAGGTGCGATAGAAAAGAGCATACACATGAGAAAAATCCTTTCTTTTTGTTTATGATTTGCCCAAATCACACAGAGTCGTGAGGCAAAGAGCATACATAAAAATGAAAGGTATATATCTGGTGATAAAAAAAATATAGAGGACTATAAACTCAAATAAACAGAGAGATAAATACCTCCAGTTCTAAAAATGACGTAGCTAGGGCTACTAGAAACCTTTTTGCATGAAACGAAAAGGGTTCCTCACTCGAAAAAATGCTACTAACATATTAGAGCAATTATCTCGGCTCGAAAGTGGTAAAAGATGGTAGATATATGAAACGACAGTTGGATGCAGTTGTACCGACTTCGAATTTGGATCACCAGTGTATGCAGCCCTCATATAGCTTTGATACCTTGTATGAATTCACAGGGTAAGTTCCTTATATAGAACACCAAAGGACACCGCTCAAAAATAGATCACATATCAATACATTAGTGTTATTGACGTCATTAAAACCCTCAAAGAGGGAAAGAATCCATGGCCTGAGCCAATGTAGCCACTTCAAACAATTTATTAATGTAAAAGAAAGAAAATTTACATAAGCTTCTCTCATGAACGACCACCTAACAAATGAACCTCCATGCTCTTTAAATAGAGATCACGAACCAATCAAGTGCTAAGCCACGGATCAGGTGTTGATAATACCAAGGAGACACTGAACCGTCAGATCACTTCATGTCTAGAACATATCGTGACCATCGGATTATAAGTTACAAAAATTACACACTAAAGAAACATACTTTACCTAACTATACACTAGACCAAGTTATACTTAATTATTTCTTATGTGTCGAAATATCCTAAGAGATTGATCCACCACTGAATTAAGATTAAGAGAATGAGTTATCACTTCCCAAACTGCGATCGCAAAAGGGTGGTGTTAAAAAAGATGCTCAACCTCCTTAGGGGCCGATCCATGAAGCGGACACTAGTTAGGACCTTGAAAGCCTCCTTTAATGAGGATTTCTCATGTGAAGATTCGATTGTGAGAGACCAACCAAGTTAAACATTTAATCTTTAATGACGCATCCCACTTCCACATGTGAGCCATTCACTTAGTGTGGTGGTTGGCCTAAGATAGTGATGTGATATATGTATAGGCATCTTTGATATAGATGTACCCTTGAAAATACGAATCTGTTGATGCCAATTTATCAGGCCTGGAAATAAGGGAAATTCCAATATTGGTGACATGCATGTGATATGTGTTTAATTCATCCTAGAATTCCTTAGGGATACCTAGATCATGTGCATTATGCTCGTCTCAAAGTTTAAGCCGTGGATGGCTAAGTATGAACTAATCCATACTGTGAAACTACATATGGCTCATTAAATCAATTATAATTAATAAACAATTAAACAATTAATATTAAATAACTCATAGGATCAATTATGTAGATATAAGATTAATAATTGATAATTAATAATTATAACTAATAAAGTTAAATTATAATTAATAAACTATTAAAACGTTAATATTAAATAACTAATAGGATAATTAATAAATGTTAAAATATTAATAGTAAACAAGGTGCATAGCTTGTGTTCCTTGTCGCTTAGTTCAATTATTGAACTTTGAAAGATATGAACTAGCTTGCACATTTGAACAAGGCCTACAGTGTAGCTACTCTCACTTATGTTAAATATAGTTAAATTTGAGTAAAAAAAATAGAGACATATATTTTTTTTTTTTTTTTTTTCTAAGTAAAGTCTAATCTATATTAAGGTAATAAAATATTTACAGAGGTTACATCATTCGAGAGGGACCATGCCCAGCCCTCTAACAAAAATAGCTGAAACAGACTATCTTTCCAGTGAGACCCCATTACAAGATTTTGTCCTTTTGTGTTCCTTGGATAGCAGACATACAGAGACCAGACTCTTGGACAACAGACATACAAGAACCAGACTCTATAGAGCCTGTAGACACTAACATTTGAAACTGTATTGACTAGAGACAAACCTTCATGAGAAGGCAGAGGAGTAGAACTAAGAGCGACCAAACTATGAACCGACAAAGACATAGAGAAAACTAAGCCAAAACCTGGAGAATAGTGACCAAGGAAACTCAGGAAGGGTGACTGGGTGACTCCGGTGGCTTCATCTGCTCCGGGCTAGGCGTATCGAGCCAAATAACCATATCCTCATCCCATTGAAGCTGTCCTTCTGAGCCTGGTTGTATTGAGCTGTGGCCTTCCTCTTTGTCCTGAGTATCATGAACCGGAGGCAGAATTTCCTGCTCAGATGGAACAAAATCCGAATTCTCCTGGACTTGGGCCGGCGGAGGCTGACCAACCGGCGCTGCAGCAGCTAGGGGACGGGGCATGCAGTGGAACCTCCCATTCATATCTCCCAACAAAATTTCGCTGGACTGAAATCTTGCAGGGGCCTGGGAAGAGGAAGGATTGTCTTCAGGAGCCGCCTCCGAGAGGTAAATCGATAAATTCACTATGACATCTGAGCGCAGGAGCCTTCCAGGAATTCTGAGACGGATTGGCTGGTAGGAATCCGGCAGAAGCAGAAATTCCTGCTTAGAGCTGGAGGATGAATTTGCCATGGCCTCCATGGGAGCGACAGAAAGCACCTCCTCACCGTCGAAAGCAATGCAAATGCTAGATCTCCCTTCGCGCCGAGGCACACCTCTACTGCGCACCATAACACCGAACGCGAGGGCAATAAGACCCTACTTCACCCCCCTGAGATGTCCAGCAGGCGAAATCTCATGCCATAAGCCGACCTCGAATGTCTTGTTCCAGTTCTGGTATGACTGGGCCTATCGATTAAATAACAAATTCATTGCCTTCATCGCCGGCAGAGGACAGGGATCCCTCATCCCTTCGCATGTCAACTTCTGTGAAAACTCGCTCGACTTGAAGGCGCCGTCCTTCCACTGCTGCAACACCATTATATCAATTGCCATGGGAATTAAATGTAATCCTATCACCGCTGTCTTGAAATACAAACCCATCATGTCAACCACATTCCATGCGTTGTGACAGATGCCTGCATTAAAGGCTCGTATTATCACCCGCATCCGGGTGGATTTGCTCTCTCGGAGCTTTGTCCTGCGATATCAATGCTTTCAACTGATCTCTTTGTTCTCTGTTGGGTAGACTGTCTAGTGCTCCTTCAAAGTGAATTCCCTTTGCCTCCACTCCAAGGTTTGCAAGTAGATCAGCCAATTTATTCCCTTCTCTCCTGGTGTGCTTAAAGGTGATGGCTTGGTTTTGAGAGAGCCAGTTATTAATTAGCTCCAACCTGTAAGCCATCCTCCAGCTGCTACTTATTTTGTGAATGGAAGATCCATTCTGAAGCTTTATGGCCATTCTGATTAAGATTTGCGAGTCTCCTTCTATGATGAGGGGAAATAGGTTTTTCCTGTGGGCAATTTTGAGGCCTCTCCATAGCCCCTCCAGTTCCGCTGAGTTATTAGTGTCCCAGCCTATAGAACCCATGAAAATTTCAAGAGGATTGCCATCATGATCCCTAAAAGCTCCTCCATATCCTACTTGGCCTGGGTTTCCTTTGGATGCTCCATCAAAATTTAGTTGGATCATGCCGATTGGAGGCGGAGACCAGGCTTTTATTTCCTGAGTAGGACGAAAAGGCTTGCAGCCAGTGCTTGGGTTGAAGTTTATCCTTATGCGCCATTTATACCAGACCACTTTTTCATTTGGTGAAGTGGGAAAGTCTTCAGGATGCCAATCTTTGAGAGAAAGAGTTTCCATTATGTTTTGATGGAGGATGTTCCACAATTTGTCTAGCAGCATTGATTTGTCCTTGAAAATTCTCCGATTGCGTTCTTTCCAGAGTGAAGTAAGAAGAGAGCTTTGAAAAGCCTGGGATGAGTTGCCAGAGTGAAGTAAGAAGAGAGCTTTGAAAAGCGGATTGGCCTCCTTTGTTGATGGTTCCCTTGAGGTCGTTCTGTTCTATTCTTTCATGTTGACAACAAAAGGCTATCTTTTCCCACAATTTCTTTCCCTCTGAGCAGTTCTGCATGAGATGTAGTGTTGTCTCTTCCTTCTGTCTGCACATGTGACAAATGGATGGTCCTGCAAAACTTCTTTTTCTTAGGTTGTCCCAGGTTAAGATTCGATTATGACAGAGGAGCCAGAGAAAGGTTGAAACTTTTGGCCAGTTGGCCTTGTGCCAAACTTTTTCCCACAGGCTATCTTTGTTTATCTGATCTTGTATGATAATGTTGTAAGCCTCCTTGGTATTGAAGATTCCTTTTTCTCCATGTCCCATCGTAGGATGTCCGGGTCTTTTGAAATGTTTATTTGCTTCTTTTGTAGTTCGGCTTCTAGTGCTTGCTGAGAAGGACGTGAGCTATGCGAAAGGAGCGTGGGGACCTCTTCCCATTTGCGGTGGTCCTATGCTACAACATCGGCCCAGAAGTGACAGAATTTTGCTCTTTGGTTTGTGTCCCTATCCTCAGGTGGGAAATCTTGCAGTACATTTCTCAACTTGGGCATCTGCTGCCAGGAATCGTCCCAGAATCGTGCCATTCTTCCATTCTTTATTTCCCAAAAACAGTGCTCTTGTATGAGGGATATGTGTTGTATGGCTGCATTCCAGATTGCTGATCCAACACTAGTCTCAGTCATACGTAGTCGTTCCTCCATTGGGCAGTTGCTAGCATACTTGGCTGTCCAGAGGGAAGCCCAAGGAGTGTTGGGATGGGACAACCATCTCCACCAAATCTTGGCTCCCATCGCTCTATTATTGTGCTCAGGATCTCTAAGGCCTATGCCTCCTGTATGTTTGGGCAAGCAGACCTTCTCCCATTTAAGAAGCGCCCATTTTCTGTTTAGTCCTGAGCCTCCCCAAAGAAAGTTCCGTTGAAGATTCTTGATCTCTTTGAGGACCCATTTGGGTGCCGCAAGAATGGAGAAAAGGTAGAGCGGCATGGAGTTGAGAACGGCTTTGATGAGAACTATTCTGCTGGCCATGTTCAGCGACCGATGAGTCCATAGGAGAAGGCGGTTTTCTAATTTTTCTAACAGCAACTTCCAGGAGGAGTGCTTGAGGGCAGAACTCATAAGAGGGGCTCCTAAGTACTTGGAAGGCAGGGAAGCTGCAGTGAAGCCTAGAATGTGCTCAATGGCCCGTTGAGTAGGCACAGGGGTATTGAAGAAGAAAATTTGAGATTTGACACGGTTTACAAGTGCACCAGAAGCTTAAGAGAAGGTGGAAAGGATGGATTTAACTAGCTGAGCTTCTTGGACCGAAGGATGCCCAAATAGCATGTTGTCATCTATGAATTGCTGGTGGGTATGGGTGGATGAATTGTGAAAAGAGAGCCCTTTTAATCGCCCATCTTGCTTGGCCGCCATGATACTTCTCCCCAAACCTTCAGCCATGATGATGAAAAGAAAGGGGGAAAGAGGATCACCCTGCCTAATGCCTCTGGAGGGTCTAAAGGTGGCAGAGGGGGAGCCGTTAATTAGAACAGAGAAAAAAGATGAGGATAGGAGACTTATAACCCATCTGACCCATGAGTGAGCAAAGCCAAAAGCTATTAGGAGTTTTTGAATGTAAACCCAACTGAGGCTGTCAAAAGCTTTGGAGAGGTCTAGTTTGAGAAGCATACCTGGCTTTTTGGTCTGCTTTAGGGAGTGAATTATTTCATGCGTTAGAATAATTCCATCTATGATTTGATGCCCTTCAACATATCCTGACTGTTCAGGTGAGATGATGAGAGGAAGGATCTTTTTGAGCCTGGTGGCAATAACTTTGGAGACTATCTTGTATATCATATTGCAGAGGGCAATAGGCTTGTATTTGTCCGGGGTGTTGGCGTCCTCTCCTTTAGGCACTAGGGCAATAAAGGTTGCATTTAAGCCTGGGAACATCCATCTGAGCTCTCTGGACTCCTCCACTACCTGCCAAACTTCGTTTTTTATCAGGTCCCAAAATTTGTGAAAGAAGTTTGCTGTAAACCCGTCCGGCCCAAGGGCTTTTCCTTCTTTCATGTTCTGCATCGCCTCTTCCACTTCCTGCATACTGATGGGTTTGATTAGTAGACTGTTGTGCTCCTCAGTGATGATCTTGGGAATGTTCTGAGTGATTTTGTTGATGGCCGACATTCTGTCTAAGTCTGGCTCCTTGAGGGCTTTTTTGAAGTAATTCATGAATTCCTTTTCAATGCCCTCATGCGTTTCAACCTTTTCACCTTGCTCATTATGAACATGTGTGATTTGGTTTATCATCCTTCGCTGAACTGTGGATTTATGGAAGAATTTTGTATTCTTCTCCCCACTTTTGAGCCATCGAATTCTAGACTTCTGCCGCCAAAGGATCTCCTCCTGCTTGGCTCTTTCTAGTATTTTGGATTCAATCTCTTGTTCTTTCATGGAGAGATCCTCTGTGCGCCCGCCACTAATGATGGATTGCTGCACCTGTTTCATTTCCGCATTGAGCCGGTTATGATCTTCAAAGATATTGCTGAAAATCCTTTTGTTCCATTGTTTGATGGCTTGTTTGAGGTTTTTTAGTTTCTATTGGAATCTGGCCATTTTGGAACCTTCCGTTACCTTGAAATTTGTCCAAGTTGACCTGACCAAATTTTCAAAATCTGGGTGGGCAAACCAAAATTCCTCAAAATGAAAGGGCCGTCGGAGATTGTTACCTAGCCAGTTCCATTGAAGCTCTATGGGCCAATGATCCGAGCTGGAGCAGGGGATGATTGAGGCTGTGAATTCTCCACCAACCTTGGTAGCGTTGTCAGAGATTAAAAAGCGATCAAGGCGGGAGGTGATTTGGTGCGCGCCTATTCTTTTGTTTGTCCATGTGAAGATGCCATTATTTGTTGGAATGTCCATTAACCAATTGCTGTTGATGAAATTTCTGAGAAGGCCATCATCACTGTTTGAATTGAGTCTGCCTCCTCTCTTTTCATCCATACCGACTATCATGTTATAGTCTCCTCCAGAAATCCACAGGGGGAATGGTCGGTCTCTGTTGAGGTCTGACAGAGTATTGAGGAGTTGGCTTTTTTGAGCTGTTTCCTGTGGGAAATAGACATTTGTTAGCAGTCCATGAGCATTCGTACCTGAGAGGTGGAATGTGGCTTGTATGAAATTTTTATTGGCTTGAATATTGTTCAGATTGATGATCCGGGCGTCCCAAAGAATTGCTAAGCCTCCTGAGGTGCCTTGTGCATCTACTGCTGCGACTAGCCCACCTGGCCAAGCCGTTGCAGCTATTTTATCCAAAAGCGCAGAACAACATTTCGTCTCCTGCAGAAAAAGGATACTAGGTTTTTCTTGCTTCAACATATTTTTTAAGATTCTTCTTTTCCTAAGGCCATTAAGGCCTCTTATGTTCCAGGATATTAACTTCATCGGGAAGCGTAGGGGGTGGTGTTGAAGTACTTAGACAGCTTGGCATATTGCCCTGAGCCCACCAGAATTTCTCCTATCTGGATTGTTCGCTCTAGGGTAGATTTCCTTCCCCTCTTTTTATTGTCTTTGGTGATGAATCTTCCATCCCAATGACTGCTAATCTGGACCCCAAGAGAATGTTTCTTCTGTGCTCTGCCTAAAACTTCCACTAGGTTGTCCACTTGCTGTTCAGGGATTCTTTCAAAATTTTTCGTGCGACATGCTTCTTCCAAACCTGGGATGTCCAGCTCTCCAATATCTAGCGGCTCCTGGTCTTCATCCATGATTTGGGGCGGTTGGAGAAAGTCTTCAGTTTCTGTCAAGGCTTTGCCACTTTGCTTGGTTAAGTCCATGTCCATTTTTTCGATTTTCTTTGATATGCTTTTGCTGCTTGCTGCCCAACAATCTAGACTTGTGATCTGTCGACCTCCTTGGTTTGACGTTTCCCCTTGTTGCTGTAGTTGGATGACATCTTCATTCTGCTGATCCTTTGCCGAATCTTTTCCATCTGTGCTGTTTAATGGTGCAAATCTGTTACTAGTGCTTGCCTTGTTGCTCATGTTAGCCTTGGGGCCATTGGTAGCTTTTTTATTCCCTCTTTTTCGGTTGACCACTTTGGTGAATCCATCATTGGGAGGATTGTTGGGTGTTTTATTTAGAGGGCAGTCTCTATATAGATGTCCAATGTCATGGCATCTTCTGCATCTGAATGGGACCTGCTCGTAATCTATCACTTGGACCCATTTAATATCTTCATGAAAGAAGCTCACCGTGTCTGGCAATGGCTGCTTGAGATCCATGTAAACACAAATCCGGGCATACGAAGTGTGTAGGAAAAGTCTTGTTTCCTCTGCAACCCTTACAAATTCGCCTATGGAGTTTCCGATTTCCTTCAGAGATGTTTCTTCCCAATATTCCCAAGGCAAGGAGTAAAGCCTTATCCACACTGGCGCACTACTCATATCTTCTTTGTCAGGGTTGAATCTCTCTACCCAACCTTTAAGCAACAGGCCTGTGGAGTTAAAAAAATACGGACCGCCTTCCAGGATTCTGGTGCGGTCCTCCAGACAGTTGAAAACAGCGGTGAAGAAACCTTTAGCTCCTAAATAGAGGGTTATTTCTCCTTTTGGACGCCATACAGTGCTGATCCAAGCTCTGAGAGCTCTTTCTGTAGGCCAGATCCCTATAAACTTGCCTATTAAAGCGTGGTCACACATGTACTGTATTTGAGCATTTATTCCTTCACTTGGGAAAAAAACCTTTGGTCTATTAGCAGCTACAGGTTTGCAAGTAGAGGAACTTACTGTTTTCCTGTTGTTTGCCTCAGAGTTTGGATTGTTTTGCTGATCTTTGCTTATATTTCCGCTGCCATCGTCATTAGCATTGTACTGGTCTTCTGCATGCTGTGCGTTGTCTTTTGGTGAAGGGGGCGGCTCCTGGCCAACCCCCTGAGGGGGCATCATAGCTGCTGCCCGAATACGTCCTTTCCCCTGCGCTCTGCCGCCCTGGTGCTACCGAGGGCACCTGGCTTGATAGTCCTGCCAGCTGCAGGGCTCTGTCAAAACCCTAAGGTCGCGTTCGCTGCTCAAACCCTCTCCAATCAAGACCCAACCTTCACCAATAGAGGCATATAGTTATATATTAATAAAAATTACAATTAAAATAGCAAGATATTTGATGATCACATTATCTCCTGTAAGGGAGATAAAATAATAATTCTATATGTGGATAAAAAAATGGCAACATTACACATCGTTTTGGTTTCAAAACAGGTGTTGTTGCCTCGCCAGGAAAGGAAAAAATGATCTTAAAGGGAATACTGATTACTCAGAATGGAAGCATGGGATTCTCTGACCACGGCTGAAAATAAAACCATCAGCTTTTGCTTATGTAACAGGGAGGAACTTTTGTAGTCAAACGTTAGAACGACAAGGAATTTTAATAATTGAAAAACTTAAAAAAACATCATATTCTATTATATTTATTAAATTAATTTGAAAAACAAATCATCACAATTAAACCACCGACTTCTCAACAATTGCTCAACACAAAACCATAGGCTCCTGCGAAATTATTCTTAAAACAAATGGCGGGGTCGAGGTTTGAATTTTGCACCTTTATTCTATTTTATAAAGAAGTAATTGGCAATTGGAATTATTTAATACTTTGGTAATAGTTACTACTATAGGTGAATTAAGTAAAGTTGGTACAGGTTGATGACTAAATTTAGGAATTTGAACTTCTAACTTAACAATTTATTTTCAAAATAATAATCAATTCAAAATTTATGATATCAATAAACTCATACACAATATATATCTAAAAACTTATATTAACATATCATATTTTTTATATTTAATTATGTATATTCATTAATTTGGAAAACAACTAATCACAATAAAACCACCAGCTCCTTGGCCATTACTCAAATCAAAACAAAACCGTTGCCTTTTGTAAAGAACTATTTTAAAAATAAATGGCACGGCTAGGTTGAATTTTGCATATTTAAACCATTAAATAATTAATAATAATTAAGATTTGAATTTTTTTATTTTTTTAATTACAATAATTAGCAATTGGGTCAATTTCATATTCTAACTACTATCTCTAAGTGAATCAAGTCACCTCCACATATGGTGGGTAAACTTGAGAAGTTTGAACTTCTTGGGTGAATCTCCTATTCTAACTGCTACAATAATCTCTAAGTGAATTAGGTCACCTCCACAAATGGCCCATGGGTAAACTTGAGAAGTTTGAACTTGAGATCTCGTAGTACATAATACTTCATTTTCACTACCATCGCTAACTAAACTACACTCAACAATTAAAAAATTTAAATTTAAATAGCCTTTTACATAAAAATATTTCAAAATACAATAAATAAATGATAATATTTGATATTGTATATGTAATGGTTGAAAGATATGATATTACCTAGCATAATTATATAAATTGAATAGTTAAAAACACTCATAAATATCAAAACACTTACCTAATAAATTATCTTCTCTTAATAAAATTAAAAAAAAATAACTAAATTATGATTCTTAATCATGAAGATATATCTCCACTTTACCATAGTGATCCTTAACTTATAAATGTCTTGTTACAATACTATGGACCAATACTATCAATACCACATGTCAAATGCCAAAAAACCACAACTTAGTTCATAGTAAAAAATATTTTACATATATCTTATTTTAATTTAATTTTGTATTTTTTTTAATTAAATTGAAAAGAAAAAAGGGTATAACTACCTCTATTTCGCATGTGTGTGTGTTTTCATAGAGTTGAATTAACTATTGAATATTACTAAAAATAATTCGTGGATATTTTGTAAATTTTAAATCCTTACTATGTGTGTATTAACTAATGATAATTAAATTTGGGGAGGCAAGAGCGGAAGGGGTTATCTTTCGCCTCGACGAAGAAATATAGTCTCAATTCGCCTAAGTCTTAGGAGTTTCCTCAAACAATAAGGCGAAGTATCTTGTGTTATGGTAGGGTTTCGAAATGACCCTCTCCAAAGGTCTTTGGCTTTGATAGTTTTTCAAGACTCTAAGATTCTGATTCAACATGTTATAAAATGTCAAAAGAATGATGATCAATTTCTTTCTCCAATATTGCATTGAATCAAGTTGATGGTGGATAAATTCGATTTGATTGAATTTTTCACATTAGAAGAAACCTTAACAAGGTAGCTAAATCCTTGGCCAACTAAGGGGTGCAATTAAAACAAGGAGAAAAGCTATGATGATGGGAACATTTTAAACAAAGTTATACCATGTTAATACCAAGTCTAATCATTGTTTTTATCACGGTGAGGCATATTAAGATGAGGACAATGCATCAAACTAAGGTATTAACTCCCATCGTGCATAACCATGAAACCATCATAAATGGAAGGATGTGGTGGGTTTGGGAAAATATGGAGAGATGTGCCAAAATGGACATTTGGAAAGGAGATGTTACCTTGTAAGGACATCGAATAGATGGAATAAGGAAGATAAGATATCTAGTGCAGAATAGATGTGTTGGCTCTTATTCTGTAAGATCATATTTTAGTGTGGTGGTGTACACTTAATTGATTTTTGCAAGGTCGCTTTGCTCTTCATTATGGCTCTTGTAAATGGTACTTTGGAAAAACACACAGACCTTAATGTGGAATAGCGTGAGGTCAAAGAAAAATGGGAAGCTGAGATGGTATTTATCAAAAGTATGGGTAAGTTGGGTAGTTGTGAAAGGGAATTACGGGCTAGTATTTTTAAAATTTTCTTTCATCTCTAGTCTATTTTTAAAATAATGGAGCACATTCTAAGGGATGATGAGGAGGAATTTAGCTCAGTTTTTGCCAGAATGGCAAGATCACTTGAATTCACAAACTCCTTGGTATCACACCATGCAAAAATTATCTCAACTGAAGCTATGACACAAAATGAATTAATGGCTCATGGGATGGGTTTGTTCGAGCTTAAATTGGACCAACTCCAGTTGGAAACAAAGATGTTGGAATTTTGAATGGATAACCCAGTGAGGGTTGTAGAAAGGGGCATTAACAATGAGCCTCACTCAATAGACAATGAAGTGGAGTAGCTTGAAATTGCAATTCAATATGAATATGAAAACAATAATCGTGCAAGTGACAACAATGATCATGTGAGTGCTCAGGAAATCAATTCGGAATAGGTCGTCGAAGCAAAGAATGGTGTTCATGAATCCCAGGTCTTGGAAGACATGTAGTTTTTCTTACTTAGTATTTTATGATGTTATGCGGATATGTTGTTTTTGGTGGAGTTTTTTGGATAATATATGGAATTCATTGGTTTAGTATTGTTAAATGGATCTTAGGGTATTGCAAAGATAGTGTAATTTTGAAATTTTGGATAGACGTAATAGATTATATGAACTATGTTGTAAAAGACCCTAACCTTCAAACCAAGTTTGTTTATCTAATATAATGAATACTCGTTACTTTAAAAAAATAATGATAATTAAATTAAAATTCTAGAAAACTATTCCAAAATTGACACTCATAAGTGATATCATATAATTCAAATGAGAAATTGTTTTAAATTTATTTATTTTTCTCAAATAATTACTTCGTTTTTATTGATATGTCATGTTTTTGTAGACAGATGAACAATTTTTGTATAAATTGAAAATATGGGAAAACTATTGGGACTGGATTCTCTAAATGATCATGATGTTGATGACATTTTGTTGCTTCGGAAGGAAGGAAAGGGGTGTGATCAATCATGTATTCGACAACAACATGTATAATCACACAATGAAATTGACTTTGTCCATTAAAACCATCTAAAACCAAAATAGAAATCATAGATATACCATGTATATAATTTTTGTAACTAGTCATGCCTACTATAGTCCATCTCCTAACAATTGATGATCTAAAATTAAGTAAAACATGAAAACATATTTTGATAGCATGACTAATCCTTCAGGAGGGTTATCCACCTTGATGATTACAAGTTGACTAGTGTCTCCCTCTGAATCATTAAACTGCAAATTTGCGAGTGCACAAGTCATCTTTGTCACCTTATTGTCCATCTTCCTCACATGTTTTTGAGTCTCATCTAAGCAAAAGCAAAATTTCTTACTACTCCTATGAGAACTCCACTAAAACTTTCCACGTGATTGTTTTAACCAGCAAGGGGTCATGATCGATCATGTACTAGATATCAACATGTATATTTTTTTCTTATAAGCTAGGTAGGTGTTGTATTAGATCATTTCAAAAATATGTTACATTAGATATGTCTTATATGTGCACCGGTCTACCACTAGGGAAACCTAACTAATCATGCAATGAAATTGACTTTCTATTGAAACAATCTAAAAAATAAATTACAACCATAGAAATATTGTGTACATAATCTATTGTAACTACAATTACCTACCATTGTTCATTTCCTATAATATATGTAGAACATGACAACGTATTTCCACAAGGTGACTAATCCTTCAAAAGGGGTATCCGCCTAGAAGTTTATAGGTGGATAAGTTTCTTCCTCTTAAACAGTAAACTCCAAATTCACCAGAGCATGAGCCATCTTTATCAATTTACTATCTAGCTTCAGCATATGATTTTGATTCTCGTTTAAGTAGAACAAAATTTCTTGTTGCTCCTATGAGTGCTCCACTAAACTTTCCCCGTGATGATTTTAACCTACTAATAAATATCAACTCTCTACATGTATTTGTCCTTCTAGTCCTTGTATTACTTGTATTTGGTATCTAATTTCCCACCTATACAATCACTTCCTCAGTCGAAATGAACCTACACTCTATCGTAGCTTCTTGCTCTATATTCTTCTTACTAGATTGTCGAGGGTGTATTGTTGCGATATATCCTCACAAAGCCTTTTGTAGCAATATAAGCTTCAGAGATGGAGGGTTGATTGCCACCGCTACATGATACTCATTCCTAATAACTATAAATGATTCTTATATATATATATATATATATATATATATATATATATATATATATATATAATATATATATATATATATATATAATAATAATAATAATAACAATAAAATGATAAATTATTATGTATTATATATTAATTCGGCACAATCTAACTTGTAGACAAAATGGACTTTTTTATTGGAATCAAGTGATATAATTTCGAACAAGATTATGATTTCTTGTTATTTAAAATGCACGTTTGAATGCATAAATGATTCAACACCGTATAAAACGCTTTATGCACCCAATCTTTTCAAATTAAATATCTTAAACTTATGTTTCTTATAAATCTCTACCAGTTTTTGGGCAAATTTGACTAGAAAATGTTCCGAAAAAAGACCATTTCATCAATTAGTTAGACTAGGCATATTAAATCTATTATTATGATATTTTTATTTTACTATTAGTTATTATATTAATTCGATATAAGAAGAAAATGATAATTGCTAAGGTAAGAACTAATTCTCATTAACTTCATAGTGAAACTGGATGTTGGTCTACTCCTAAAATGCCATGGGAAAAAAGAGTTTGTCACATGTGTGATAATAGAGGGTTGAGGATTTATTGTCCAGCACAAGAAATGTTCCCCTACTCCATCGTGATAATTATTTATTTTTTTTATTGGGTTTTTCTAATTAGAGAGAATACATTGTTATGCATTATTTAATATATATGTATTAAAAGAGATATTATATAGGATGTATCTGTATCAAAAGTATTTTTTTTATTTATTATATTTATTTTTTTGTAAATTTGGGAAGAATATCATTTTTGTTTCATGATTAAAAAAAGACAATATATAGGAAAGTTTCTTCATTTTTTTTTTTTTTTTGTAATATTTGAGATGAGGATTAAAATACTTTTTTGCAAATGGTGTGTGTGTGTGTCTATATATATATATATATATATATATCAGAGCAACTTGTCAATAAACAATAAATAATAGTCCATCAACTTATCAAATTGAATTAGGAACATTGAAATATGAACTACAAACACAAGAGTGTTAGAAAATTTAATTGTCTTTATTAATAAAACATTGATGGTTTGTAGAGAAATACAAGTATATGAAGAATGTGTAGTATAAAATGCATATCAGGAGAAATCTAAAATTATGACAAAGAATATCATATTAAAATAATATTTTATTAATATCCTAATCATGAAATCCCAACTATAACCAAAGAACATATCAACATCAATTTCAAAAAAACACAATATTTAACATATAAACTTCAAAAAAACGCAGTATTTAAGATATATTTTGAAGAAGCTCAATTTTAATACAACTTGTTCTCATAATAACAAGTATCCTTGAAATCACAATATAAAAAAAAATTATCCAAAAATCATATAAACTTAGATTTCCACAAAATATTAAACTTGGATACATTGATTCTTTAGCAAAACAATTCTATATAATACTTCAAAAAGATACTGCTCTCTTTAGTTGTAACAACATCAAAAACAAAATATCATTTAAAAACAATAAATAAAAACAATGATATTAACCATTTTAAATTTTAATGATATAAATTTAAATTTTATCTTTCAAATTTAATATTTCAATTAAAGATTTTTAGTATTACATAATCTAATTATTGAATTAATTAATTAATTGAAAAAACAAAACAAACAAACTTAAATTTGCCTTCGTCTTTAGTAAATTTTTTAAATAATGGAGCGCATTCTGAGGGACGATGAGGAGGACTTCGGCTCAGTTCTTGCCAGAATGACAAGATCACTTGAATTCACAAACTCCTTGGTATCGTGCCATGTAGAGATGATCTCAGCTGCAGCTACGCCACAAAATGAATTAATGGCTCATCGGATGGGTTTATTGGAGTTTAAATTGGACTGACTCTAGTTGGAAATTGAGATATTAGAATTTAGAATGGAAAACCCAATGAGGGTTGTAGAAAGGAGCATTGACGATTAGCCTCACCCAATAGACAATGGAGCGAAGTAGCTTGAAATTGCAATTCAATATGAGGATGAAAACAATAATTGTGAAGGTGACAAAATGATCATGCGAGTGCCCAGGAAATCAATTCAGAACAAGCCATTGAAGCAAAGAATGGTGTTCATGAAGCCGAGGGCTTGGAAGACATGTAGTTTTTCTTACATAGTATTTTATGATTTTATGCAGATAATGTTGGGTTGTGTTATATTCTTTTCGCGAATAGCCCACGTAGTTAACTGGGGTCGTCGTTCCGCCAATTGTGTAGCGGGGAGGGGTCACAGGGGGTTTGAGGCATACACGTAACCCCACTTTATGGGGTCTGGGGCAACGCCCTGGAAAATTTTGGTCTTGTGCATGATTTTCGCACATGTTTTTGGACGCGATGGTTTTTTGTCCATGGTATTGGACGTGATGGTTTTTGGTCCATGGTATTGGATGCTTCGGCATGTATAAATATGTATCATAACATTGAAAGGAACATAATGAAAAATCAATTTGGTAGCCCTGGTTTTGGGATCCAGGGGAAATCTTTGTGTATATGTGTTTTATGTGTTATGCTCTCGCATTGTTTATTTTCCATGTTTTGGAATTTGTATGTAGGTAATTTCTGTACGGGGTTAAAACCTACAGATTTGTTGTTTTTGGTGGAGTTGTTTGGATAATACATGGAATTCATTAGTTTAGTATTGTTAAGTGCAGCTTAGGGGATTGCAAAGATAATGTAATTTTGAAATTTTGCACAGATGTAATAGATTTTTTGAACTATGTTGTAAAAGGCCCTAACCTTCAAACCAAGTTTGTTTATCTAATATAATGAATACATGTTCCTTTAAAAAAAATGATAATTAAGTAAAAATTCTTGAAAGTTATTCCAAAATTGACACTCATAAGTGATATCATATAATTCAAACGAGAAATTGTTTTAAATTTATTTATTTTTCTCAAATAATTACTTTGTTTTTAATTATATGTCATGTTTTTGTAAATAGATGAACAAGTTTTGTATAAATTGAAAATATGGGAAAACTATTGGGACTAGATTCTCTAAATGATCATGATATTGATGACGTTTTGGTTTTTGGGAAGGAAGGAAATGGGCATGATCAATCATGTGTTGGACAACATGTATAATCACACAATGAAATTGAATTTGTCCATTAAAATAATCTAAAACTGAAATAGAAATCATAGATATACCATGTATATAATTTTTGTAACTAGTCTTCCCTACTATAGTCCATCTCCTAACAATTGATGATCCAAAATTAAGTAAAACATGAAAAAATATTTTGATAGCATGACTAATCCTTCAGAAGGGTTATCCATCTCGATGATTACTAGTTGACTAGTGTCTCCCTATGAATCAGTAAACTACAAATTTACCAGCGCATAAGTCATCTTTGTCACCTTATTGTCCATCTTCCTCACATGTTATTAGGTCTCATCTAAGCAAAGAAAATTTTCTTACTACTCCTATGAGCACTATGCTAAAACTTTCCACGTGATCGTTTTAACCAACAAGGGGTCATGATCAATCATGTGTTGAAAATAGCAACAAGAAGTGCTAAAAATAAAAGTGCTAAAAACAACACTATCATAAATAGCATTTCGGGATACATTCCAATTTTAGTTAGTCCTTGAACTAAAATTGAGAATTAAAATTCGAACTTGATCTTAGCAATTGTTTGTAAGATAATTAATTAATTCATCTTGAGTTAATTAGTTGAAGAAAATCAAACATGAAGTCTATGTGAAGACATGCAACAATTTCTCCTTTGATTGAGGAAGTTATCCCTTGATTAAGGAGATCAAGATGAGTTGTACTTTGAGTTGTAATTAGTTAGCTCAGTTAACTCAGTTAAGTCCAGTTAGATTAGTTCCAATAGTTTGTGGAACTGATTGTGAGTTTAGTTAGTTAATGCATGCATGCATGTAGCTACTACACTTCAGATAACTGAATATTCTCTCATAAATAACTCATGCATGCCAATTCAGTGAGAGAACTTGTTGAGATCAGATGATGGGACAATATACTATCAGTTGGAGGAATATTCCATTGAAGATATCTCTTGCATGTAGAAGGAATTCATTCCTTGGATATTGCGCAGTTACTTCTGAGTTTGGTGAGTTGTGTGAGAGCTTAATGAACACAGGTGGCAGCCAGAGGACCCAGGAGAAACTACACAAGGAAATAGGAAGCTTGGAGGATTAGAGGAAGGCATATGTTGTGTCTATTTAGTCTATGAGCAGCATTGATGGATTGTACTGAGAGCTGGATAACTTGTGAGCTAAAGCTTTGTGTAATCCGGACATATTTCCACTTGTATGATAATGCAAAGATCGATGTTTTTTAGCTGAGGCTTTCCCCAGAGTATGGTTCTGTGTTCATGTGTGATTGATTTCTCATTCTCTGTTATAGGTGTTCTATTTGATCTTGCTCATAATCGATTAAGCTTCCACAATTTTGTTTGTAGAAGTATATCAAGTATTTTTCTTTAGTATATTGCATTATTAGGTGATCTACAAGTGGAAAATTCTACATGGTATCAGAGTAAATGTGATCAAGGTGAAGAATATTATACAAAGAAGGGAGAAGGGAGAAGTTTGAAGCTCCTGATTATAGAATTTGAATTCTTATCACATCTCAAATTTCACCAATGGCATTCAACGATTTGAGACTCGAGTATGCCCTTGATGGAATCTCAAATTATATAGCCTAGAAGGATTGCATGGAAGCGGTATTGGAGGACAACGGTTTGAAGGACTTCATTGATTAATAAGTCCCCAAGCCAGTAGCTTCTAATGCCCAAAAATTGGCGGAATGGAAGAAATGTGTGGCTAGAGCGAGGAGAATCCTTCTAGAGGGAGTTCGAGACCACATTATCTCGAGTCTCCATGGGAAGGAGACATCATTTTCAATGTGGAAAGCATTGAAGGATCTATATCAGAATAGGTGCGATCAGAGGAAGCTGGCGCTGAAAGACAAGCTTCAGAAAATCAAGTGTGAAAAGGGCGACACGATCTCTACATATCTGAAAAATCTCACCACCTGTAGGGATGAACTTGGAAGTGTAAGAATCATGATGGTCGATGATGACAAGGTGAGTCTTTCTCTCGTAGGTCTTCCTAAGAGTTGGCATAGCTACCGAGACTTGGTAAATGGAAGAGGGAAACTATCAAATTGGGAATGACTTTGGTCAGATCTGATGCAAGAGGAGATAAGAAGAAGCACCAGAGATGGATCTTCATCAAAGAAAGATTATGAAGAAAATCTAGCCTTAGCAAGTAAGGTGAGGAAAGGGAAAGGGAAGGCGTCCCATTCCAAATCTAGTTCTTCCCATGGTGGGAAGAAGATTGACAAATCGAAGGTGCGATGCTTTCATTGTCATGAGGTGGGCCATTATGCTACGAATTGTCCACAGAAGAAATCGAAGAAGGGATCCTGGAAGGGATCAGATGGTGAGGCACTGGCCTCTTAGTTTGAATTGGATTTCACCCTCATCGCATGCATGGTTTCATTGATGGTGGGATGTGTTTGGTACCTGGACAGTGGAGGTTCATTCCACATGACCAGTGACAAGAATCTTTTTAGTACCTTGGAGGAGAAGGACCTCCAGATGTAGATCGAGATGGCCAATGATGGAAAGTACCATGTTTCAGGTGAAGGTACAGTTGTGTTTCAAAGGGAGCATAGAACTCCTCTCACCCTGACTGATGTAAAGTATGTGTCTGGTTTGAAGAATAATATTGTGTCCATCGTTATGCTGGAAGACAAAGGCTATGATGTTGTCTTTAGCAAAGGAAAGGCATTCCTGAGGCATATCGGCACTGGACAGACCAAGAGGATTGGGGTTCGAGTAAAGAATCTCTAGAAACTAGAGGTAAACAACTGTGCTACATTGAGTTCCCAAGTAGAGTTGGTGTAGAGCCAAGATGTTGACGATCTATGGCATAGAAGATTGGGCCACTTGCACCATGGAGCCTTGAAGATCATGCAGTAGATTTCTACTAGACTTCCCAAGGGAAAACTGGAGCAAGTGGATACATGCAAAGGTTGTACCTTGGGTAAGTATGCGAAATCTTCCTTTCAAGATAGAGACAGTAGAGTTGGAGAAATCCTGGAGCGAGTTCATATAGATGTGTGTGGACCATTCTCTACAGCCTCCACCGCTAAACAAAGGTACTATGTTATTTTTATTGATGATTTTTCTCGTAGATGTTGGACCTACTTTATGTAGAATAAGGATCAAACCTTCTCAAGGTTTTGTGAGTTCAAAGCCTTGGCAGAGAAAGAATCTGGAAAGAAAATAATGGCCTTGCGAAGTGACAATGGTGGAGAGTATGTCTCCTAATAGTTTAAAGACTTCTATGCAATAGAAGGAATTAAGCGGGAGTTGATGGCACCCCATAACCCACAACAAAATGGGGTGGCCGAAAGGAAGAACAAATCAATTATGGGAGCCACTCGGGCCTTACTGCATGACCAAAGCCTACCACTTCATTTGTGGGCTGAGGCATGCAATACAATAGTATGCTTGCAAAATAGAAGCCCACATTGTATACTGGGAATGAAGACACCAATGGAGGCCTTTTCTAGGAAGAGACCAAATGTGAATCACTTCAGGATCTTTGGATCATCGGTTTATTGCCATGTGGCTAAAGATGCCTGGAAGAAGCTAGATCCAGCAGCTGAGTTAGGGATACTTGTGGGGTACAATGATACACCCCACAACTATTACGTGTTCTTTCCTACCAGTTAGGGGACAGTGTTCAAGTTGCATGAAAAAGAGGAACTTTTGGTTCCAAAGAGGAGGAGCCTCAGACTGATGTGGAGCAGCTGCATGCAGAGGATCCGAAAGTGGAGACATCCACTCATGCAGATTCTTCTAGAGATGGGTGGAAACACTCAAGGGAAGCTGACAGGTTGATGATGGATGCGAGAGAGAATGTGGAAAACCATCTTTGTAACGCACACAGAGGAGGTCACCCGAGCAGTACACTGGCTACATGGCCCTAGTTGGGGAGTGTGTAGAGACCAAACCTTCTTCATTCGAGGAACAGTGCAACAACCAGTCTGGGTTGATGTTATGGTGGAGGAGTATGACTCCATCATTTAGAAATATGTTTGGGATGTTGTCACAATATCGAAGGACAAGTCAGTAGTGAGTTCTTGATGGCTTTACAAGGTAAAACAAGCAGTTGATGGCAGTGTTGAGAAACATAAAGCAAGGTTTGTTGCCTGTGATTTCTCATAGGTCGAGGCGATCGAATATGATGATACTTTTGCTCCTGTAGCAAGCTACTCATATATCATATCCATGTTGGCACTATCAACTCAAATGGGTTGGAAGATCCATCAGATGGATGTGAAGACTGCGTTCCTCAATGGGAAGATTGTGGAAGAGGTGTACATTGAATAGTGTTACATTGAAATTTGTCACCATGACTATCTGCAGTTAATATGGCTCCATCAACAGTCATATTATCCTCACTGTACCTACGTACTTGTACGCTCTGTAAGTCAAGGGATGGGTGCGTATTCTTGTAAAGGTCAAAAGGCACGAGTTTCATCTTAAAAAAGTTACTTGTGGTCATTTCTAGAGCATTCTAGAAGATTGTTTGACGTGTATTGAGCGCCTCCAGATGGTTCGTGCATCCCTATGAAAGAGGAACTTATCCCATCAAGAGAGGAACTACCCCATCCAAAAGAGGGGAGTATCCCATTGATGTTGGACCTGATTAACTTCGTCTAGAACACTATAAATACAGGCATTGGGCCAGAGGAGGAGAGGTTGAAAGATGAACATTCCAAAGGGTAGATGCTGCTGGAATTAGGACTTCCTTGTAGAAGGAGAGATTACCATCCTTTCTTGTTTCATTTGGAAGTGGGTGAGCTTATCAAAGTAAAGGAAAACTCTTGCTAGACCCTGGGAGGAACTTGCACAACACCAAGGCTCAGGTTGTAATGGTTTCTTTTGTTTCCTATTAATACAAATAAGTCCATTCTTCTCAACAATTTGTTATTAATGAGTTGTTTCATATACTCCTTGGTCTATATGTTGAATATGTTTTATTTTATGAGATATTCAGGTGCTATGTAATCGTTTGATTGTTAGTGAATGCAGGTTTCGAAGTGAAGGAGGAGCTCATCTGGATCGACGAGGCTAGACTACTACAACAGCGTTGGACTACAGGTAGGATCTAAAACACTTGGTTTCTCGTATGATAATTCATGTTTAGAGAAGGATTGCTCTTAATTGTCTTGTTTGTCACTAAAAAGTATTAGGCTTCTAGGGAGGTTGGTTTTGTCCGCAAGATTAACTCTTTCCGCATGACAAATTGGCGACTCCACTGGGGAATCCATTGATGTGATTGACTTTTCCTTTGGGTGATACTTTGATCTTAAAAGAGTCATTGCTTTTTTGGTTTTTGATTGTTTGACTGTGTATTTGGGTGGGCTAGCTTAGAGTTAAGTTAGAATTTAGTTTTTCTTAATGTTTCTGTAGTACGCACCCTCTGAGTTAGACACAGTGCATACCTGTACGCACCGTATCTTTGTAAACAGAGCGTGGACACACCTGGTCAAACAGGCTGCCTGCGTACCCTGTCAAAAATTGAGAAAATTTCCATTTTGTCCATTTTTTCCTTTAGATTTTGTCTTTCATTAGTTTTTACTGCCCAGATCCACTGGTTATCTGTCAGAGATCTTCACCTGAACTTGTTTCGTTAGCGTCAAGAGTTTTAGTGAAATTCATAGAAGTTCTAGCCTTAGGGTTTGATTTTTGCATTGGTCCTGTAGTGACTTTGACTTTAGAAGTTATGAAACCTTGGATCTCTCTGGTTTTGTCAGTCTTCTTAGGAGTCGAACCTGTCGTAAAGTCTACCTGTGTGAGCAACCTACCTTTGTGTTGTCTCTTTGCGGAATTTCAAAGTAGCTTGTTGATTGAAGTTGTGAATTTCATTCTTAAGAAAAGAACAAAAGAGTTTGATTTTTGTTTTGACTGGTTTATGATTCTGCATGAACTGGTCCTTGGTTTGATTGTTGCCGAGTAAAACATCCCGGAATCATCTTAGTAGGCTTTTGCCTCATTAGATTTGCTTTTAGGTAAATTTCCTTTTGATTGCTTTTGAGTGAGTTTTTCATAGACTTTTATAAATTTTGAAATTGCTTTTGTTAAAATAGTTTTATATGCTTTGTTAAATAGGAAAAATACAAAAACATCTCCTTTGCAAAGTTTGTTTTAAGTAGCATTTGAAGTTTTTGAAAGAAAAAGAAATTTTTGTGCAAGTAATGAGTGGTCATGTGTTGTATGCTTGGAAAAGATAAAGAGAATGTTTCTTTGATTGTCTGTTAAGAAGGTTGATTTTATCAAAATTTTGCATTCTCCAACTCTCTTAGCTAGGGAATTCATTGAAAATGAAAAGTAGTGTAAATCATCCTAGGTGCATCTTTTTAGTGGATTTGAGTCGAGTCTACACACCATCAGTTTCATCTCCAC
>APFE030921311.1:0-16286 GCA_000404065.3 Pinus taeda
ATTGGACCTGGGTCTTAAGGTCAAAATTAGCGTTGGTCAATTTAGCAATTGGAGTCTATGCTCAGACTATTTAACATGTTAAGTTGGATCTGTTTCTTCAACTTGTCCTGACGATGAACCACACTTGTTGGTTCGTTCGAAAGGCGTCGACAAATGTCTATCTACATATAATTTACGCCAAAGTTATTCTTTAAACTATTATGGATCACAGAGGCGTCAATTCAACTATAAAAATTCACATTAAATAAATAATTATTTTTGATAAGAGATAATAAATATATGTGAAATGTAATTAATTAATTCATAAATTGAAGTTAAGCAAGTTATGTAAGGCTGAGCTTTCATAGTCGCTAGGGTTTCCTCGGTTTTTGCTGCTGCGCATCGTGTTCCGCATATTCGGCGCTCAGAAGTTGGAGCGGTGATAATCCTCATATCCGGGGAGAATCCACATATCCAATTGTGATATGTCGCGTATTAAGCCAAGGTACTCGCATATCCAGCCCATATAAATCGCATATCTAGCTGAATCTAGTCGCATAACTGAGAAGAACTTGCATATCACGCGATATAACTCACATATACCGCGCTCCTAGCTCATTCAATTTGGCCTGAACCCGCCAACCTACCGAAAGGATCAGATTTTCTATATATGGAGGACACATGGTTTCGGTTATGGATTGGAGCGTCTCATAGCGCTTGGCCTTTACCGGGAACAGACTCCCAGCTTTCCTTACCGTCGCATTTCCGTTGCTCGGCTCCTCCTATGCCAGACGGCGTTCTTCGGACCATCTCTGGTGCTATAGATAGTATGATCAACCCGGGTTCAAATCCCACAGCTCTGAGTAAAAGCAGTGGAGGATATGTAGGCATTGGTATAGTTATATCAGGGCTCACCGTATGTACCATCCAAGTCGTATGGACATTAAAGCAGCGAAGCCATTTCTATTACGTGTTTGCTTCATTAAAAAATATCGTTGCCCGACATTTTGTTTCATTCTGTCAAAGAAATTATGTTTTCGGGGGTAGATTATAATCATCCATGTAAACCAATATAATTGGAGTTATAGTTATGCTCAGGATAGATTATAATCATCCGTGTAAACCAATCTAATTGGAGTTATAGTTATGCTCAGCAGTAGCATAGTGTTTTTACTTAAAACCTTACCAATTTTAAATAAATTACACGTATATATCCGTTGATGCAAAACTCTCAATGGCAGCCCAAAACAGAAATTATTTTAATGCGAGTAAAGATATATATCTGGTTGATGTATTTGGTCATTTTCCTGTGAAGCTTCACTATAAACCCTCTTATCTTCTCGACAAGCCCTTCCCTAAATAGATTATCCTAAGAGCTAGCTACCTCGCTAAATAGATTATCCTAAAAGCTAGCTACCCCATAAATTTTCATGTTGTCTTTGAAGTCTTCACATTCTAAAATGAAATGCTTTTATGTTTCCACTTTTAGGAATAACAAAAAATACAGATTCTTTCTTTCCCACACTTCTTTTGGCATTTTCGAGGGCTATGTTTAATAACGGAGTTGATGAGAATTAGTCCTTAACTAAGCAATACGAATTTTGGCTCTCCAAGAAATATTGGCCTTTATGTAGGCTTTTTGTTGATGATTATGAATGGGATTTAACACTTCAATATAGTATTTTTTCTTTGTCCCTAGCTCCTTATCCCAAGTACTTGTAGAACTTATCCATAACAAAGTTTGTATCACTTTATTGTTTATGGGATAGGTGTTCAAGCAAATACCTCATTTATTAAACCATTTGTTATTTTGATGCATCTAACTCTTATTTCTTTTGCACAATATGTCAATGAAGACAACCTTAGGCCATCTCCCTCTTCCATTTGCTCAATTTTTTCTAAATACCTTATGATTCACACCATAGAAATTGCTTCAATAGGAGCAGCTCATGTTTCACTTAACAAGATAGCATAAGGAACTGCACTTTTAATTTTGAATTTGTTTGTAATCAAATGCTTTGAATTTTCTCAATTTGTTTCCACTACATCTCTGCTAGCCCACAGTTCATAACCATAGAGAATCACTAGAAGCACAAAAAGAGTTTGAGTGGTTTTCCGGTCCCATAACTTTACCTCTCTACACCTATTTTGAAAAGCATAAATGAAAAGCATAAAATGCTTTCCAACCCCCCAAAGTTCTTCTCTTTCTACATCCATTCCAGCTTAGATTTTTGTTGAAGTCACTTATGAGGTATTTGTAATCCGCAACTTCTTCCAAATTGAAGTAGAACTTATGTTGGTTATGTTTTCTTTTTTTAGAGAAAACTACTACTTTCGTTTTGCTAATATTGACTTGCATCCCCACCCTTTTACAAAAATTCTCAAGGGACAAGTGTTCTTGCAAACCAAGAGCATGTTTAGCAATTAGAATAAGGTCATCTGCATACAAAAGAACCCTTATAAAAAACTTTCCAAAATGGATACCATCACCCCCTTGCGAATTTAACCACTCCTTCCCCTCCTACCCTCGAGCTACAATGGGGTTATATGAGGGAGAAAAACATCTATAGCAAATGTATAAGAGAGCTCTTTGATCTAGAATTTTCCACTTCCTCAAGCTTCTAAAAGGAAAAACTCTCAACAATATCAACTCAGATATATAATTTTTTATTGACATTAGTGTTAGAAACCATAAAAATACTAAGAGGGGGGATGAATGTCTATTCTGTAAATTTTAACAATTATTTAACTAGCTAAACAATTTCAACATAATAGAGTATCAATCACTTAAAGCCTTAAACATGGGATGTTAACATGGAAACTCATAAAGAGAGAAAACTAAAATACTTATTCATCTTTAAGCACCAACTTCTGTTTACAACAACTGTTTATAGGCACCAACCTATAGGAGACACCAAAATATTTTCTCTATCAGCACCTACTTGCTAGAAGCACCCACTTTCACTAGTTGCAAGCACCAACCTACTAAGGAACCAACCTCCTAAGCCTTTTAGGCACCAACTTGAAGGAGACTATGATCCCCTACTCTGTAAGAACCTACCTACTCTGTAAGAACCTACCTACTCAGTCACTCTAATCCCTCTTTCATTAATTTTTAAAATTAGATTAGTGACTCCTCTTAAATATAATCATATATGATATAGTTCAACTCTTAATCAAAATATACTCACACACACACACAATATCACCAAATGTTTGACCTCTTTCAAAATGCATACCATGTATAGATCAACCCTTATATGTTCAACACTCATATCACACAGGTTCAATGCAGTTATCATACCACATCTCCTCTCCTTCTCATTCATTTTACTAACTATGTTGATCATACACTTTGTCCACATTTCTATGTTTGTCTCACGAACTAGCACATACTATCTCAACATCTCAACTCATTTTTATCCTCTATAGTACCTCACATTGTCATTCACAAAACTCTTTTCTTATATTCGTAGGCTGAGCTTTTATTTTAAGTATTTTCATCTACTTTTATAATTTTTGGCCCTTTATTTACCATGGGTATCAATGCATTGTATTTACCCATGGTAATTCTTTCTTCATTGCATCATTAAACCTCCAAATTTTTCAACAGTGCTGAAGCACTTGAGCTCCATAAATTTTGGTGCTTTCCTCAATGACCACTTGTTAGACTAGGGGCTAAACCTTTATGTCTAATATTCAACATCTGATTGTTTTCATTTATACCTACACAACACAACAAGTAGATCCCAAGATGCCCATATTTCTCTTTCAATTTTCCCTTACCATTGGGTGTCTCGTGACCTAGGGCTAGAATTGCATCTTTTAAAAATCATTCTCCACCATATCTAGCATTCAACCCTCAGAACTATATAAGACTATCCCACGGGTCGACCACCTAGATAGCCAGATTTCTTTCTAAACTTGACCATGGAACCAGAGTTGGCCTAGAATTTTGACCATCTATTTGACTTCATGCACAGCTAGATACGGGATTAAGTTACCTATGCATAATTTCTTCAACCTTAGAGGAGTGGATGCCTACATAAATCATTCTCATATAGAATCATGAGCACAATGGAATTTTGACCAACTCCCCCAATCTGAGGTCCAAGCTTAATAGTGCATATTTTCTTGCTACAATTTCGAAGGGGTGGGTGCCTAAATAAAATGCATAACCCCCGATGTGAAATATTTTGGTTCCTCCCTTCCTAAGCTTCCAATTGGCACAAAAATACAATTTGTTAGCTACTTCAAAAAATTGAAATACAAATTAAAACTCTACCAAACCATACTCGTAGTGCGACTCTTGAGACGCCGCATCATCTACCATGTCACTGCCACGTCATTTATTTTCCACTTGTCATATCATACTACCTACCACATCGTCTTTCTTCCACCTATCATGCCAAATCACTACGACGTCACTACCTTGTGCCACTCAAAATAGGGCCACTTTTCCATCCAAAAATGTTGAATCTACTTGCCACATGTCATCACCATAGATTTTCACATCATCATTCATCCCACATCACTACCACCTGGATTTGCTTGGATGCCACATGTATTACCATTTGTATGTCATGTCATCATGTGAAATTCCATGTCTTTGACTACCAAATCATCAACTTGTCACTTGTTCTTCCATTTAGATGTCATATATCATGGGGTCCACCACTAGTTTAGGAAATCTAACATCCAACCTATCTCGTAGGTGTTTTTCTTAGGAAAACCTTGGGTGCTCAGATGCTTGGATACTCTTGGAAAGCTAGGATTAATCTGGCATCTTCCCATCTATCCTATTGTTTAAGTAAGAAAAACTTGCATATCCTAAACCTTGGATGACTATATACCTTCCAATCACGATGAAACCTTGTCTCATATGGAACTATTCTTGGACTCCTTCACTTAACAAATAGGTTTTTCTTCATTCCTAGGGAGTTAGAATAAGTTCCATATACCATTGGAAATCTCTCTATGAGGGCTATCCAACCAAGAAATTTTCATTCCAATAGCTTGCATGATATAAGGCCTAGAATTTGTTAGATACAGGAGGATGCCAATCATTGATCCGAATATCCTTTGATTGGACTGAAGTGATTCATCATCTTTTTGTAGTTTACATCTAGTGACCATAGGAGTGTTTACAAGTGAAAATTAATTCGTTCTAAACTTCTTTAGCATTTCCTTGAGGTGTTTGCTTTGAGAAATAAATAATACTCCTTCTACTTGTGCAATACACAAACCAAGAAAAAAATAAAGTTCTAACATTGACGTTACAAAATCAACTTGAATTTCAAATACAAATTTTTGGTTTAGTAGATCTTCATCATTTCCAAATATTATGTTATCAACATAAACAGTAATAATTAGCAAATTTTCATTTTTAGATTTGATATATAAATTTCTATCAACTATCCCTCACTTGAAGCCTTTTGTTGTAGGTATTTTTCCAATCTAGAATATCATGCTCTATATTCTATACAAGGCCTCTTTGAGTTTACATACACCATCTAGACTATTTAACAACTAAAACCCTTTAGTTTTCTCTATATATACTTCCTCTTTAAGTTCTCCATTTATAAAAGTTGATTTTATTCCCATTTGATAAACCTTGAACTTCTTATGATAGGAAAATGCTAAAAACATTAGATTGCCTTCATTCTAGCAACAAGAGTAGAGTCTCTTCAAAGTCCACTCCTTCACCTAGGCATGCCCATTTCACACTGATATGGCCTTGTTCCTTACAATTTTTCCATCCTCATTTAATTTTTTCCTAAAGAACCATTTTGTGCCATTGACATTTTTATTTATTGGTATTGGAAGTCATTCCTAAGTTTCATTTTTCTCAATCTGGTGTAATTCTTCATTCATGGAATTTACCCATTGCTTATCTTGACTTTCCTAAGAAAAATATTTTAGTTCAATCATAGATAGCAAGGAAATGTGTGCTTGACTAGAAGTACCTATCATATTTCTTCCTATTTGAATTCATACTTCCTTATCACTAATAAGTTTATTTTTAGGGTGATTATTTTGTACATACCCTTAAGGAGCTTTTGAATGAAAGCATGCTATGTCTTTTTTGTCATCTTCTTTGATTCCTCATGATGTTCATCCTCATACTCACTACTAATTTGGTCAACAATATTAATATATTTTGACTGCTTTTCTTTGAGAGGTAAAGTTTCATCCACCTTTACAACAATGTTGTCAACAATCTTGCACAACCTTTTGATATAGCATCTATATCCTTTTCTCTCAGCTGAATATCCTAGAAATATTCCCTCATCATCTCTAGCACCAAAATTACCCAATTTGTCAGTATAGATATGATGTAGCACTTAGTTTCAAAAATGTTTTGGTTCAATCATAGATAGCAATGAAATGTGTGCTTGACTAGAAGTATCTATCATCTTCCTTCTAGTTTGAATTCATACTAATTTGATGTAGCAGTTACTAATTTTTTCAAAAATATTAATATATTTTGACTGCTTCTCTTCTAGAGGCAAAGTTTCATCCACCTTTACAGCAATTTTATCAACAATGTTGCACAATCTTTTTATATAGTATCTATATCATTTTCTCTCAATTGAATATCCTATAAATATTCCCTCATAATCTCTGGAAAAACAATTACCCAATTTTTCAGTATAGATCTTGATGTAGGATTTACTTCCAAAAATGTTTTGGTTCAATCATAGATAGCAAGGAAATTTGTTCTTGACTAGAAGTACCTATCATCTTTCTTCCAGTTTGAATTCATACTTCCTTATCACCAATAATTTGATTTTTAGGGTGATTATTTTGTACGTACCCTTAAGGAGCTTTCGAATGAGAGCATGCTACCTCTTTTTGGTCATCCTCTTTTGATTCCTCGTGATGTTCACCCTCACACTCACTACTAATTTGTTTAGCAAGATTAATATATTGTGATTGCTTCTCTTCGAGAGGTAATGTTTCATCCACCTTTACAACAATGTTGTCAATAATCTTGCACAATCTTTTGATATAGCATCCATATCCTTTTCTATCAATTGAATATCCTATAAATATTCCTTCATCATCTCTGGAACAAAAATTACCCAATTTGTCATCTCTCCACCACACCATTTTATTGTGGGTTTTTGCAATTGAGAATTGTCTTATTAGTCCATGTCCTTCACAAAATTCATCATACTCTCTTTAGGTAAACTCCCTACTTTTGCTAGACCTTAGTAATTTTAATTTACAATTAGTTTGGTTTTCAAAAAGGCCTTCAAATACATTGAACTTATCAAACACTTCATATTTCTCATTTTAAAATGCAACCCATTTAAACTTAGTATAATCATCAATAAGCATCATAAAATATCATTCTCCACTCAGGATTTTAGTTATTGAAGGTCCACATAAGTCTGTATGAACTAGCTATAGAAGTCTCGTTGATAAGTTTTCCTTAGTCTTGAAGGGTAATAGAATTTGTTTACCAATTTGACTTGATTTGAAAATCGTATTGCTTGCTTTTGAAAGATTTGACATCTCCCTTACAACTTGCTTTTTGTTGAGTTTCACTTTGTTGAAATCAAATTTTACATGCCCCAACCTTTTGTTCCATATCCATCTCTCATTAAGCTTCCTAAAACAAAACTTCTTGTTTTCCTCTTTGATTTTGTACACATTATTCAAAGTCCTTACAACCTTTGCTAATTCGTTCATTGTGTTTGCTTTCTTTATCACACAATCTTTGGAGAAAAAAGTAACATCATATCCCTGGTCACACATCTGAATCACACTTAACAAATTGTGTTTAAGTCCATCTAAAAGAACAACATTCTTATCCTTGTTGCATCCATTATGAAACCTAACTATGCCCTTTCCCTTGATTTTGCTTGGAACATCATTACCAAAGGTAAATTTGGTTGTGTTGTATTCTCTTAGTGACCAGAATTTACTCTTATCACCAATAATATGTTTATAGAATTCTTTCTCCACGTACTAATGGCTACCTTGGTTTTGGGAATATAAGACAATGCCGCATTTTTCTTTCCTTTCTACCTTTTTCTTATTCAATGTCTTGGGTTCTTCTTGTGCTTGCTTAATCTAAGGTGTTGATTTGATTTCATTGGATCTACAATTAGTTTCTTTATGTACATATTTATGACAGTTATAACACTCAATATAATCAAATAAAGGAGCAAAAGGATTGTTGTATTTGAGATCATTCTTATGTGGATTTGCAAATATGTTATCGTTCTTCCTTGTTGATTGAAAAGATTCATTTCGTTTATTTATGATATGATTATTTTAAGATAAGCTCTACAATTTATAGCCTTATGCTCAAAATTCATGCATAAATAACAGTAACCATGGAAAATATTTAGGCATATGGGATCATTTTTCCTTTAAGGAAATGGTCTTCTAATTCTTTGATGGTGTTCTCTTTGAGGTCGATAAGGCTTCTTATGATTTATTGTTTGATCCTTTTAGATATTTGAATTTCTATAATTACGCTGTAAGGTGTTCCCTCTAAGAAAGACATCCCTAAAATGTGACCTGTGCGATCCTCAACCATTGATTCTGTGTGTTAGACAATTGGGGTGTTTTCTCCCGTTAGATTTAATCTTTTTTTCATAGAAAAATGTTATTTTTTCCACTAGCTGGAAGACAGAGAGGGAGGATCTAACAATGGGCCATGAAAGGCCAGGCCTCCTGGCGATGGGACTCTTCAGAGTGACTAAACTGAAACGTGTCTTCGCAGTGTTTCCCTGCCTGAGGGCAGCCTAACCAGCGCAGCTTTGTGCTGTTATAACACTATTTACACTGTCTCCTTCACACGGGGATTTCCTCGCTGCCTTATTTTCTTGCCTAATTCGCTACTCAGGTTGCTTGCCCAATAATTCTTTTGTATTTTTGTGAGGTCAGAATAATTGAATTTGACGTTTAGCATATGCGGTGGCGTTTCTTGATCGGTTTGAACAGTTGAATTCGTTTACATTTGCCTGATGGAGACCTGCCTTCTTCGCTGTTACCCAGAAGGGTGCCGACTTGGTCACTTTCTTCTAGTAAGATATTAACCTTCTCCTACCTTTTCTACTGCTTGTAGGTCGTTTATATGTGAAGATATGTTGAATTCTCATCTTTCCATTTAATCCTATCCTTGTGTTCATTGAATTTTTTATATCTTCATTAATCCTCATCATCCCATCTAATTGAAAGCTGAGGCAATGAGGTCTATTGTTGTAAATATGTCAGTTTGCGGAGGATAATGTATTTTGAGGGATAGAGTGATCAATAATGAAAACGATTATGTATTAACAAATAAGCCTAATTCGCTGCTCAGGTTGCTTGCCCAATAATTCTTTTGTATTTTTGTGAGCTCAAAATAATTGAATTTGACGTTTAGCATATGCGGTGGCGTTTCTTGATCGGTTTGAACTTTCAGAGTTGTAGGATTATTTAATCTATATTTTTAATGTCAGTCTGATGTGTTAATAAGATCTAGTGACTGGTTCAAGTTTCATATCTGAGGGTATGAACTATTCTTTTTTATGGCCACATATCGTCTGGTTGATCTAAACGCCTTACTGCGTAATTACTGTTGCATCTCCACCATTGTGATTAAGGACAGTTTCTCTCCAATACCAGTGTTTCTCTCTGATACCATGCCAATGTTTATCTGCAATACCAATGAAGTAACAAATATGTCACCCCTATAAGATGTCGCCTTGTAAGCAATCGGTACCACCCTTTTCTTATAGACACAGAAAAATTGTCGAAGGATGAGCTGACAATAACTGTGTTGAGCTCACAATAACTGTGTTAAATTAACAATTGGTACCATGTAAATGGGGTAGCCACTGATTACCTGAACTCTCCTGTACATTTTTTTCTCTGCTCCCCATCTTCTATTTTTCCTACTTTTGACGGAATTCCCTTTAATTATCCGGACGGAAACAAAAAAGATAGGGTCACTAAGACGGCCATAGAATACTTGTTACGTTTAGACTTTAACCTTTACTGCTGACCATGATGTGGGTGATTTTTTAAGAGATATTAAATTTGATATTAAATTTTGTTTTTTTAAGAGATATTAAATTTGTCTCCCACACTGGACTGCTTAGGAAAATAAATCAATGTCCAACTTGTGCTATGATATTATGGAGACTCAATACGAGGCCTGAACACCAGATACTTTGCAGTCCTGTAGGTAAACATTATCAATTACGACTTTGTGGAACATTATCGATATCGATCCCAGAATTGACTCGGTCAGACGCAAACAAGGATATCATCTTGCACTCTCTTATGCGAATTATGGACAACTTTGTAGAATTCTTTCTTGGCCTCCAAGGAATGATGAAAATTCAACGATGTAGACCTGTTTTCAATTCTTGAGTTATAACGCTGGCCAATGTTTTCAATTCTTGAGTTATAACGCTGGCCAAAGTAAAACCAAATTCCAAACACTAGGGCACAAAACCCTAATCCACACAAAATAACTCAACAACTGGCATAAATTTGTTGGCACACCTTCTTTGGAGTATATAACTTTAAGACGGTGTGCTAAATAAATAAATAAACTTGACATTGTAATCTATGCTTCCACGCGGCTTCATAACAATTCTCATTATATCGCTCACAATATTATAGAACTGCTCCATATAATCCTGCTGGTAGCTTCTAGATATGAGTCAATAGTAACCATTTGATATCACGCATCGTTCCAATATTAACACACCAAATATATTTTGTAAGATATCAACTCAGCAATAATTTTGACATAACATATCAATGATGTGGCTACAATAATATAAAATCAAGTATAACGTTGATGTTGTAGCAAAATGATTTAAATGTAGATGCTGCAAATGAAATATGTGCCATATCGATCTCTGCTAATGTCAATTACAATGCTCCATCACATATGCATGACAATAAATGCTCCATACATAAAGTAACGTCGCTCCATGTAAATGCTTCCACTATGCACGATATACCATTGCTCCATTAAATAGTAATGTTGCTTTATGTGAACGTGGACACTAGTAATGAATTGTTCTGCAATTTTGCATAGATAATGAATTGTTCTGCAAACCTTTTAACCTATGGTCTGGAATATTGTGGCATGCGTTACCCTGTTATGCCGTGTTACATTACTGTTCCTTTAATTAATTAACATTTCCCAGACTATGTAATGAATTATTTTTCCACCACATATTAATTCCACTGTAACTACAGATTCCTACCCATCCATTTCATTATCAATTGATTTATCTCATTTCTCTCTTATTTCTAGGCGTTTCATCCCATATTTTCTGCCTCAATTCCATTAGTATGCCTCTGCATAGATAGTCAGAGTTTGTAACCCCTTTCTTCACCTCGCCATGCAACTATTATACTGCAAATTCTCTTCAAGGCTTTCTTCATTTCATTACGATTTCAAATATACTTGCTTTCAGCTCTTTTGTAGTTCACCCCCTATAAGATGTCGCCTTGTAAGCAACCGGTACCACCCTTTTCTTATAGACAGAGAAAAATTGTCGAAGGATGAGCTCACAATAACTGTGTTGAGCTCACAATAACTGTGTTAAATTAACAATTGGTACCATGTAAATGGGGTAGCCACTGATTACCTGAACTCTCCTGTACATTTTTTTCTCTGCTCCCCCTCTTCTATTTTTTCTACTTTTGACGGAATTCCCTTTAATTATCCGGACGGAAACAAAAAAGATAGGGTCACTAAGATGGCCATAGAATACTTGTTACGTTTAGACTTTAACCTTTACTGCTGACCATGATGTGGGTGATTTTTTAAGAGATATTAAATTTGATATTAAATTTTGTTTTTTTAAGAGATATTAAATTTGTCTCCCACACTGGACTGCTTCGGAAAATAAATCAATGTCCAACTTGTGCTATGATATTATGGAGACTCAATACGAGGCCTGAACACCAGATACTTTGCAGTCCTGTAGGTAAACATTATCAATTACGACTTTGTGGAACATTATCGATATCGATCCCAGAATTGACTCGATCAGACGCAAACAAGGAGATCATCTTGCACTCTCTTATGCGAATTATGGACAACTTTGTAGAATGCTTTCTTAGCCTCCAAGGAATGATGAAAATTCAACGATGTAGACCTGTTTTCAATTCTTGAGTTATAAAGCTGGCCAACGTAAAACCAAATTCCAAACACTAGGGCACAAAACCCTAATCCACACAAAATAACTCAACAACTGGCATAAATTTGTTGGCACACCTTCTTTGGACAATTAGTGAGCCAAATGCATGCTCTTACATTGCACTGCAACTTCTTCCCCTCCAAACTTCTCTTCAATAGCCATGTCACGCTTTGTCCATACAGGTCACTAGCAAAAACCACTCCTCCTTTGGCAGTAAAAGGCCCGCTGGCTCTACGGTATCGCTCCCTGAACCAGGGCAGTAAGTGCAAGCCTCCCTATGTATCTGTAAGTGAAACAATTTCGATATATCCACAGTTTTGCTTGGGTGTCAGCTTATACTTAGTTATTTTCCAAATTTGTTGTTACACTGATAATTATTTCAGTGCAGTCATATGTCCTTTTATTTAAGTGCAACCATTGGCAAGCCTGTCAAAGGAATTGGTTTTCCATTGTCCAAAAAGGAAGCTAGACTCCCTCTCCATTAACTGAATTTTCATTTTTTTTTTCCTTTCACTACTAAACCTGCATTTGCAAAATTAGTTATGTGGGAAAAATAGTCTATCAAATCATCTTTAACATTGAAAAATAGTCTATTAAATCATCGTTTATATGTGAAGATATGTTGAATTCTCATCTTTCCATTTAATCCTATCCTTGTGTTCATTGAATCTTTTATATCTTCATTAATCCTCATCATCCCATCTAATTGAAAGCTGAGGTAATGAGGTCTATTGTTGTAAATATGTCAGTTTGCGGAGGATAATGTATTTTGAGGGATAGAGTGATCAATAATGAAAACGATTATGTATTAACAAATAACATAATAAATGAAAAATAACCACCTCCTCCTGTGGCTTTTATCTCCCTCGACGGTCTGTTATTGTGGACTTCTGTTGTTTTTTCCTCTAAAATAGAGGCCACGCTTCACTGTTCAAAGATCAGGTATTAATGTGGGATTTATATCCAGCTTTGTGATTATTGAGTGAAAGATGACCACTCATTATATCGCGATACGTAGTTTTCAGTTTATAAACTTATTAATGCGGTGGGGTTGTATAGGTTTATTATGAAATTTAAATTCGTAATAATCTAGTGAGTATATACAATTAACAAGTACATAGGTTGTATATGTTCACAGTTAGTTTTAAACCAGTATATAATTTAGTGATGGACATATACAGTTAATAAGTATATAATGTAGCTATATACATATATAGCTGATTGCATTAATGGACGGTTAAATATTGGTTGCCCTCATCATACCAGCTTATGTAAATTCTTTTAAATTTCAAAATTTAGAGAAAAAAAATTGAGAGAAAAAACTAATTTTTCATTATCTCTGTTAAATTAAATATCAAATTGGTGAAAAGCGAGCCTTTAGTTGAGATAAGGGAGGACCTATGTAACTACCAAGAAATTAGACAGCTAAATGAACTGTTAATCAGTAAAAACTAAAAACTAGCCATAAGCGAAATGTATTCACATTGATGAGTTAAAACTCCCAAGAATAAATTGCTCCACATAGATGAAAAAATGTACACTTTTACATTGATAACTCAAACATAGATGAAAACATGTACACGTTTACATTGATATATCCAGAATGACAATGGAAGTTCAATGGAAAACATGATCAGAAGACAAGGGAAGTTCAAGCTGATGACAGACTTCCAAATATCTTGACTCCAATTAGTGAGCCAAATGCATGCTCTTACATTGCACTGCAACTTCTTCCCCTCCAAACTTCTCTTCAATAGCCATGTCATGCTTTGTCCATACAGGTCACTAGCAAAAACCACTCCTCCTTTGGCAGTAAAAGGCCCGCTGGCTCTACGGTATCGCTCCCTGAACCAGGGCAGTAAGTGCAAGCCTCCCTATGTATGTGTAAGTGAAACAATTTCGATATATCCACAGTTTTGTTTGGGTGTCAGATTATACTTAGTTATTTTCCAAATTTGTTGTTACACTCATAATTATTTTTTCAGTATCAACTGATCATTTTTCGATGTTCCCAGTTTGCTTCTTACCCTACCCCAATGTACTAACAAGTTTAGGAATTACCTCTCTTGACCTTAGTGCCTTCTCTTCTACTGGCAACTGAAGACATCTTCTATGGCCTCCTTGACATCTTCTATGGCCTGCTTTAGCCTTTCTGATAACTTCACACAACTCTATTACAAAATTTCAACTGGCAGTCATTTTTCTCTTCCCATATATCGTCTTGAAATCAGATGTTAGATCAATTAAGAATAATAGTTTAGATACTGGCTTATGATGCTCATGAAAACAGGCAGAATGGGCACTCTATTTTGATGGCTTAGGGTTTATAATCACCTTGCATATTAAAGTAGTGTCAATGTTTATAACTGAAATAGTTCAAAATAGACTGAGCAATAGAAGTCTGAATAATGCATCTTCATGCAGTGGGTATAAAACACTCCATGATATGTTTCAATTTAGTTATTCTTTATGTAATTTTTGCAACCTAATAAATTGTCATTTTGTCAATTGGGTGAATCTTGGGTGGTTGGGAGGAATGATTGTTATGTTCCTTGCCCAGATTCAATTTCTGCAAGTGACATATTGAGTATATAGTTGTAATGGGTTCAACCTTGTTGTTGAATAATCCTGAAGAATATCTTGCCTTTGTCTATGGATTGAGAGATGGGATCCTTCATTATATAGTTACTAAAAAAATTATTAAAAAAATATTAAAAAATGGTCATTTTCAACAAAAATAAAAGCTAACCCAAATTCATATCATCTGTACTGAACTCTTTTCAAATGCACAGGGATAGATCCTTACAATTGATTCAGCCTTCACTATTGATTCAGCCTTCAGCCTTCAGGTATTTAATTTAATTTGTTTTTGAATGATTTCTTTATTGATGTTGTTTAGTTACATTTAATTTTTCAAATTACTTTCAAATTATTTTCAAATTAAATATTTAATATGTTATTTAACTTCTGCACTATATTTATTAATGGTACAACTATGTACGATATATATTTTTAATTAAAATAATATAATGTACAAAGGAAAATGTTTGAATTTATATAATATAAAGTGATAATTCTCTTAAATTTAAATTTTTGTGTTAAAATGTTAAAATTCTTATAGTCTCATCTAATCCTCTAAAATTCTTTCATCATTATTTTTTCAACTAATTGAAATTTCTTCCTCTTTTATTTCTTCTTATATTTCAATTACTTAATTACCACTTTTAATAATTTTATCATTTATCAAAGTATGTGGTAAAATCTAATTCTTCTCAGTTTTTTTATTACTATGATATAATGTTTAGTATTATTATTATTATTTAAAATAAATTTTTAGATGGTATCAAGTTTTTCAAATTGATCCATATTAGCACACACGAGAACATGTTCGTGGAGTGATTTGTTCAGATAGTATTAAAAAACTTATAGACAGTAATATTTATGTATGGATATTATAATTCGAGGTGGAGTTCTACATAATAATAAAATTTTATGGATTAAAGTATCTACTCATGACTGGCATTAAGCTGTAGACATAATTCTGGATAATAATGGGGAGACAAATCTAGACAATAGGAAGAAATTAAAAATTATAATAAACATTTATAGATAAGGATGAATATCTGTTGTTTTGGTTTTCTGTACTAATAAAAATTCAATCATATTAACTTGTTTTCAAATTATTTTCAAATTAAATATTTAATATGTTATTTAAGTTCTGCACTATATTTATGAATGGTACAAAGATGTTTGATATATTTTTTTTAATTAAAATAATATAATGTACAAAGGAAAATGTTTGAATTTATATAATATAAAGTGATGATTCTCTTAAATTTAAATTTTAATGTTAAAATATTGAGGGTTAGCTTGTGTGGATTATATTGCGGATTTTCCTGGCTTAGTCTATTAATTTGCATACCACTGTGCAGCTTATGTTGGTTACTCACGCAACAATGTTGAAATATAGATACTTTGCCTTGGCCTGCTTTGTTTTGTCATTTGGCGATTCAACTTTGAGCTTTGAAGGACATTTCTGGATATTTGCTGTATTTGTTCATCTAAGGTAACAACCTTAATCTCCTTTCCAAGTTTATGGATTAAAATATCTACTCATGTCTCGCATTAAGCTGTAGA
>APFE030921317.1:0-20609 GCA_000404065.3 Pinus taeda
AAAAAAAATTAAAAATAAAAAATAAATAATAGTAGGGTCGTTCTTCCAACTTCCCACTGAGGGTGTAATCTTGGCGGCTCGTAGGGTCTACCAACTGAGCTAAACTCCATACCCCAAGAATTTTATGGAAATTCGAGCATATTCCAATTAACCTCACCAGATTCCGATGTCTTACTCTTGCATTTCTTTTATAAGTCTCCTGTCTGCGGAGTGTATTTTTTGGCAGCAACCACTGTGCCATCGTCTACATGGAACCATGGTTATCAGCGTTAACATCGACCGGACTCGGCGAGGAAAATTGCAACCTCCTTTTTGGGCTATTTTTTTCTCACCGCCCAGCTTAATCAGCTAGACTTACGCCCACATCAACGGTAGCGCCACGTCAATTTTCCACTAACTTTCCAAGCCGTGTAATCAGCTGAGGAAAATCGTTTGCCCACGTCTTCTTCTAGCCTCCATAGGTCAAATCTACCGCCTGTACTTAGTACTGTTTTTTTTTTTAATGGCAGCAGACGCTCTTCGAAGAGCCTCTGTAGTTAATAAAATCATCACACCATGTTCATACCCGAATCATAATTTGAAGGCCCACCCAACACATCAAGTGCCAAATCACAAGGGAGCAATATACGCTGGCTGATTAATAACGCCATTGTATACATACCATCTGCATCAAATTAAAAAAGAAAAGAAAACAAGAAAATCAATAATGACCAAGAAAACGATCATGATGAGTCCTTGCAAAATTTAATTTAATTTTATTACCACCTCCACCTTAAAGAGATGCACCCTTTTAAGTACAATGTATATTTTTCTTGATATGAAAATTAGCTTTTGGGTTGGCTATCTTGAAAATAATTTGGATAACAAAGGAGGCTTCCTTAAAAATTATCTCCTTGCACTTATGGGAGGATGGAAAGCATATGAATTGAAGAAAATATTGTTAGAGTTAGGATCATTTCGGCTTTGGGTTGAACACTGGGTGGAAGTCTTTTTTAAATGTTCCAGATTTATTCCTAGATTTTTGGCACTTGCATCCTCTACATACTACTATCGTTGATGTAGTATTATTATAATAATATTATTATGATATCGTTGATGTAGCATTATTATAATAATATTATTATTATCATAATAATGATTAAAACAACCTGTATCCTTGAACTTTAAATTTAATGAAAGCAAATTTTGATAGGGATAATACTCTTTAATTTTATTATATATTGAGAAAGATTTTAATGATTATATATTAATATGAGGCTTTATTATGTAATATATTATCTAAAAAAATATATATTTCAGGATTATTATACATATTTTTTATATATGCCAAAGAAAGTTTATAGGAATAATGGAGAAGATATATAATAGATTTATAATGATGTAAATAATCACTAATTAAGATTATGCAAGTAAATTATGAGTTATTTTTTAATTTTTTTGAAAAGTTATTTGGCCAATCTTGTTTCAAGGTTGTCAAGAGAAAGCAAAGGTTTTAATTAATTCAAAACAAATAGTGTCATTTTAATTTTACTTATGCTTATTTTTATAATAAACTTTGTTGTTTTAAAATATATTTATTGCATTATCGATCTCTATTTTCAATGGCATGATGATTAATATATGTGAATGAATACATAGAGATTCGACTATGAACATTAAGAAGAGACCATAAGATATGTAGTAATACACTGGATTAACAATGCTATATTGGCCAAGGTAACGTGTTCAAACAAGGAGTGAGACATCCTAATCGAGTAATTGAGAGAAGTGTGGCACATTCCCCAAAAACTATACGTTAAATGAAGTTCAAACTTGAAGCAATATACTCTAAGATAGTATGCAAGGGGCAGTAAGTATTAGAATGTGGCGATGGAAAATAGTAATAAGGAGCCAATGACTATAAGAAAGGAAGGAAAGCTTGCAAATTTGATTTCTAATATTAGCAATATGTGTTTGATAAAATACCTTATGGAGGAATAATAAAGGATGATCTTGCATATTTTGATGATAGTGAATGGTGGTTGTTATAACCATGACCAACTTGGAATGTCAAAATTAATAGGAAGGAGTCATAGGACATTTTAAGGGAGAGAGTGGAAGTTTCACAAACAAGTATAAGAATTCAATGACAATTAGTAACTTAATACTCTTGAGGTGGCACATGAGTAAGTAACCATTTGAAAAAAAATGTTGTTAAAACATATAATTTTTTTTGCTAGGAGACAATATGAGAATCAATACAACGTCTAATGGAAGACGACATGTTTTGAGAAGGCAATACTTTCAATCAACTAGTGAATTTAAAGGATTATATAATGGTGATGATCATTTTTAAGGAAGTTTTAAGACTTATGGTAACATTAGATTACAATGGCAATAAAACCATGAATTTCTGTAGGGTGGAATAAGGAGGACAAAAAATAAAAATAAAAATTGGGAAGACTTTACAAACAGAAAAAGGGGAAATGCCTTAGCATAAGATTATTGATACTCAAGCAAGGTTCCAATGTTTATAACAACAATATGAAATTTTAGGATTGGAGTAGCTAATTAAGTTCATAGAATTCTTTAAAGTGTATAATATTAAAGTGGGAAGGCAAATGTGGCAATGTGCTATTGTCGTAGGATAATTATGAGGCCTATATTAAGTGACAAGTTCTCTTAATGATATTGATGAGTGGATTGAACAACAAGATTGGTAAGGGTTATAGTGATTACCTACAAAATTTAGAAGTGTTAGGATTGGAAATTGTGAATACTTTTAATTGGTGAGAAATGACTAACGTTAAATTGGAAAAATGTTTCAAGGATAGTGATGGTTTAACTATTGGAAAAGGGATATAAACTATGTACACTAATGAGAAAACACCAAGCATGAAGCGTAGGAAGAAATATTGTTGGAAATTCTATAATGAGAACTTGAGAAGGATTACACATAAAATGACAAAAAAGTGAAAATCATTCACTAATAGAGGGTGTATTTGACTAAATTTCATTCATTGTTTCATGACTAGATTGATGATATGATGAGACTTTTGTAGAAGAAATTTATCTAGTTTATACCATGGCTAATGGAAGAAGTTATAAAGTACACCAAGCATATAAAATGTTTTGATGGATGAATAAGTGTAATAGTGGTTCAATGCTACACCTTTCAAATCAATGGTAGCATTGAAAAGCTAATAGTGAAAGGTAAAGGAGATATATTTTGTGATAAGTTGGGGATTAAAGACTAATGGAAAAATAATTAAAGTAAAGAGTAAGAAGTTGGTATGCCATTGATGAGTTATGTATTTGGATTAAATAAGTCAATGTATTGGAAATGAAACAATAATCTAAGGAATGATGGTAAGACTAGTAACAACTTAAGTAGAGATTATGACTCTATAGGGTGAAACTTGCAAGTAAAGAGATTATATCAAAACTATAGCATATTGAGAGTATGGCTATGCCTATTCAGTAAATTTTGAACTTTCTTATGGAAAGAAGAGAAAATTATTATTGAAAGCATTTGACATCTTGTTGAGAACACAACACTAAGAGTGTTTATGGGATAGCCTAGATCTTAGATGGATGTTGAATAATCTTGTATCATAGTTGATATTCATTGTTGATATAAGAAAATTAAATTAATTCATGTATTATTTAGAACTCTATATTTGATATGTATTGAGATGATTCTCATATTTATGATGTTATGGTATGAGGTTATGTTGATGTGTGGTTCCATTTATTATGTGATGTCATAATATATCTTTGATGAATATATGTTGATGTTATAATGTATGATGATATTTCATGATGTGAATCATGTGGTAATTGCATGTAGATTTTATGACATACAAGAGTATGTGTTTCTTTACTATTCAAAATATGGTGATTAAGAATGGTGTTATGCTATCATGATGACATGCAAGAGGTTACATGGGGATTATTTTCTATGATACATTGATGTTATAACTAATGCATGGTTGCATGTTCAGATGTGGTTATTGACAGGAAATCCACAAATGGGCCGAGAGGTCTAGTTTATTTGATGATCTCGTGGGAGCCCATACTTGCGAGGGAGAATATGTAACACCATATGGGTTGGGGACAAACTCAATCAACACTACATATGCCAATGGTTCCTTTGTCTTGTATAGCTCTTGATGGATATCTCTTGAGGGGATATGCGATATTTGGGGATGTTGAAGTCTGGTGGGGGTGATCAGATATTGATCAATGACATAAATGATAGCTCAAATTCCAAAGTGTTTGAAAGAGTGGCAAACTTGAGTGACCGAAAATATCTCGTCTTCGTGATTTCGACGCCACACACGATTCAAAAAACTGACAGCGTATGAAGGAGTTATTGCAATTTGAAAAGTCCAGTAAACTATAATTTATGGACATTTGACTAAGATTAATTTGGGTTTGGAAATATTAAAAAAAAGTATATTTCAAGGAATATTCCCTTTTGGGGACCAATCAGGTGCTGACACGTGGTAAGAACAAAGGCCACCATGTGGCCTTGGAATGGTTATGCAAAATTTGTTAGGGGTCCGATGGAATCAAACCCATGACCTCTGGCAAGACAGGACAACGCTCTACCAACTCCACCCTACGGTGTTTCTTAACATGTAATAGATACATTTCATATTTGTTTTGTAACGATCAGAAGTTGGGGGTTTAGGACCACCATTGATCTTACCTACCAGCGGTCCCCGAAAACCTTTCACATGTTCCGATGCGATTTAACCACCGCTTGCATTGAGATGATGTTGCACATTAATACGACTGCCAACCTTATCCCTAACTGTCGGGGTCATACTGTTCACTATGCGCGCCCAACATTTATTGTAACAACTACCTCCGAAAGTTAGCTTGGTGGGGCAGATAAACTTACGCGGATATGCTAAGTTTAATTGGAGTTAGGTGTAGTTCACCAAATTTGGTGGAGTATCCTTAGGGCATATTGACTAAATGCACTCCGAGAGCAGTTTTTGACCAGAGAGAGTGAAACAAGAGGGTAGCTAGGCTAATTGGAGCCTTCTGAAGCCAATGGAATAGTCCACAGAAGCTAAAGAAGTCATCTTCATAAATATTTTCATCCAGGGATATTTTGGAGCTCAGGGCCACTAGGAGTTGGAGGTAGTTGTAGGAGCTACCAGGACTCATTCTCAGCGAACCAATAGTCATTCTTGACTATAATGAACATTCTGAATCTATTGCAGGGATTTGTAGAAGCATTTGAAGAATTCTAAAGGCTGAGATGCTACAGGGAAGTTTAAGGCAGCCTAGTGCCAACCATGTAGGAAGGTCTAGTTTGGGGATGCAGTGCTCATTTTGAGAAAATGATCAGTTTATTTTTGGTGTTATGCGTTGGAGATAGTAGATGAGGTTTTAGTGACAGTTGAAGAATTATGAAGGAGTTAGTGCCGTCATGAAGTTCAGGGTATATTAGAGCACTAATTGAAGGAATCAAGTCTAAGGGAGCTTAGATCTGTTTGCAAAGTGATGATAGCCATGACAGGGATATAGATGGTATTATAAGCCCATTGATTCAGTTCAGTAACCTTTGGAGTTAAGTATGGAACTTGTAAAAAGAAACTTTGCCATAATCCCAAAGAGCCAAGTCAACATGACAAAAGCTCAAGGAGACGTAGCCCACGATATTCGGGTGAACTCCTAGATTAAATTTGTTGTTATGTGTGGTTGTTTATTTGCTGCATTATATGGTTGTTATATGTGTTTAATATCAGCAGAAAAAATGGACTTAAACCACTTAAACAGTTAAAAGAAAACATACACCTGTTTCAAGTATTTAATTCTGCAAATGTCATATATAATCTAGATCATTTATTTGTTTAACTAAGTGGGAGGTTCTTGTAAGCCTAACAAGTTATCAAACCCCCATTTCAAATCAAGTGATATCAGAGCAGGTTTCTTGATTGACAAATCAATAGTTTGCTTAATTGACAGAGCAATAGGTTGCTTGTTTGACTTGAAAGGTGTTTAAACAGTATAAAAAATTTGATTGTTTGACTATTTGTAAACTGACTGTTGCTTGAGTTTATGAAGGAAGAAGAGCTGAAGGCATTCTCCTTACTCAAAGGACCTCAAGGCAACCCTTGAAGCACAAGAGGGTTTGTTTGCAAAAGGTTGCTTGAATAAGAGTTTGACTCTACAGCCATTTGGTTCAAAAGTTTTGTCAATAGATTTTTGAAAGCTTTGTGAATTTTGTTGAAGTTATTTTGTTCATTTCTATAATGACAACTTATACAAGTGAGTTTTCAAAATCCTCCTCCTTCACAAGATTATTTGATGAAGACATGAAGCGAGACTTACTCATCATGATGGATATGGTCAAACAAATGTATGAAGATGAAAGGAAGAGGACCAAACTTCAAGAGTAGATGAATTCCATGAAGGAAGAGAAGCAGTTGCATTTTTAACAAGTTGCAGGAAATGGAGAGCCAACTTCATATTGCAAATATGAACCTAGAAAGGATACATGAGATGGTGACACATCTCCTTGTTGCCAAAGAAGTCTTAGTCAAGCATTAGTTTGAAGAAGAGGTAAACAATCCTAGTTTGTCTTCAATTTCCTCTAAGAATGATTATGTTGGTTCTTTTGTAAAACATACAAGAGGCATAGGGTCCAAGTTGATGTCAATAATGGGTTATGAAGGAAAAGGATTGGCCAAACATGCACATGGCATTGTTGAGCTAATAATGGTTGAGGAAAGGCCTAACTATTTGGGTCTTGGCTATGGACAATCTTATGGAGAAAGTTCCAAAGCAGCCATGAAGGTAATTGAAACAGTTCCTAGAAGGAGTTTCATTTTAGGTTCCCCACCTCAAGTTTGTAAAAATTGTATTCATGGGGAATGCAATTGCTTGAAACATGCTTTGCAAGAAGAAGGTGTTCATAAGCATGCACTTGAACAAGGGAGTCATGAAAGCTCTAAAATCATTGAAGAGATTGATGATGTTTTGAAGCGAGCCACTTCTTCATTCGATTCACCTTCTCATGAAGGCAACAAAGGTGAAAGAGGAAGGTATAAATCTGATTTCAATCACATTTATTTTGATTATGCTAAGCATGGTAAATTTCCATGTAAGAATTGGAAAAAAATTGCATGCTCCTTTTGTGGTTTGGTTAACCATAGTGTTTTTAGATGTTGGAAGAAAATGGCCACATATAGGAAACTTTTGGAGAAGAGGAGGCAAGAAGCCAAAGTTCCATTGGACAAGGCAGACTATGCTATAAAGAGGATGAACATGTGTTGCACTTATTATCATAAGCAAGGACATATTGCTGAAAAGTGTTGGATTTTGAATCCAACAATGCTTCCACGAAATTTGAAGAAGGTGGAAAAAGAGAATGGCAAGAATGGAAAGGAAATTTCCATAATTGATGTGTTTTAGGATGATTCACATGTTGATGTTGATGCGTAGTTAAAGGAAGCACATTTAATGTGGATTAGTAAGAAATGGTTAGAGTTCTTATCCAATTAAAAGTTGCATGTCTTTTGATTTGATACATTTCTTTGCCAATGGAATGCAAGTTGCATGGTTTTAACAAGCAGGTGAATGAAAAAGTTGAGTATGAGACTCACTTTATTGCAACAAAATTATGTTCATCTCAGCTTTGTATGTAAATTTACATATGATTGAGGATCTTGTACTTATGATTGTGCTTGAAAGAAAGTTGAAGAATGGAATACATGCATGAGAATGGTATGTATGAACAAAGGAATGTTTATGATTTCATTGTATTTGAACATGTACGTGTAATTGACTTGATGGTCGATAGCTTTGTTTAAACATGCATGCAATGTCATATCGACTTCGGAAAAGTTGATTTTGTCTCCAAGATTGAAAAAGGGAGATAATGATGAAGTGTTTCACAAGAGGTGGAATTCTTGCTACTTTGAAAAAGAATCGTCAAGTTCTTTTTGTACATGCTTGACTTGGAGAGTCAGTTGTTTGAAAATGGTATGTTTTTGTCGGCTTGTGATTTAGTCAAACATTTTTACACCAAGATGTAAGAGACATGATGATGATTCACATGATGTGAATTTACGTCGTCAAGTTGTTTCTTGCATTATGTTGTTTTTGACAAAATGTCAAAAGAATATTTGCAGCAGCAAAAGTCGCCATAGAAGTGGCTTGGTAAGAAGTGGTTGTACTTCTTAACATAGTAAAACATACTTTCATTGGTACATATGCAATTTTTAGTTAAGTATGCATATATTTATGATGTAATCTCATGTTTGTTTGAGCCACCTTGGGTCAATGATCAAGGAAGCAATATTCAACTACCTTCTCTAAACTCCTCAACAGAAATTATGAATGAGTTTAAGGAAGACAGTGCTTAACAAGAGGACAAGTGCATCCAGGAAGGGAAGTGTTGACTACGTTCGAGTTTTGGTTCAAAGGCATTAGCCATGTAAGGCAAGTGTATGGAGGGTGAAAGAAGAGGGTGTTTTACTCTCATCTAATGTACAGATCAATATATCAGTCTTTTGGGGTCCAAAAGGTTCCTAATCAGGAGCAGTTATCAGATATTAATCAATGACCTAAATGATAGTTCAAATTTCAAAGTGTTCGAAAGAGTATCAAACTCGAGTGACCAGAAATATCTCATCTTCCTGATTCTAGTGCCATGAACAGTTCGAAAAACCGATGCCGTATGAAGGAGTTATTGCAATTTGAAAAGTCCAGTAAAATGTAATTTATGGACATTTGACCAAGATTAATTTGGGTTTTGGAAATATTAAAAAAAAGTATATTCCAAGGAATATTCCTTGGAATATTCCCTTCTGGGGACTAATCAGGTGCTAGCACATGGAAACCCTGGAGGCCGCCACATGGCCCTGGAATGGTTATGCGAAATTTGTTAGGGGTTCGACGGAATCGAACCTGTGACCTCTAGTAAGACATGAGAACAGTCTACCAACTCCTTGCGATGGTGTTTCTTAACATGTAATAGATACATTTCATATTTGTTTTGTAACGGTTGGAAGTTTGGGCGTTAGGACCGCCAACGATCTTACGTGCCAGGGTCCCTGAAAACCATTCACATGTTCCATTGTGATTTAACCGCCACTTGCATTGACATATGGTTTCACATTAATACGACCGCCAATATTATCCCTAACCATTGGGGTCATACCATTCACTATGCGTGCCCAACATTTACTGTTACAGCTACCTCCAACAGTTAGCTTGGCGAGGCGGATAAAATTAGGTAGATATGTTAAGTTTAACTAGAGTTAGGTGCAATTCACCAAATTTGGTGGAGTATCCCTAGGGGATATTAACTAAATGCACTCCAGGAGCAGTTTTCAACCAGAGAGAGTGAATCAAGAGGCTAGCTAGGCTAATTGGAGCCTTTTGAAGCCAATGGAATAGTCCACAGGAGCTAAATAAGTCATATTCATAAATATTTGCATCCAGGAAGATTTTGGAGCTCAGGGCCAACAGGAGTTGGAGGTAGTTGTAGGAGCTACCAGTACTCGTTCCCAGTGAACCAATAGTCATTCCTGACTGTAATAAGCATTCTAAATCCATTGTAGGGATTTAGAGAATCATTTGAAGACTTATAAAGGTGGAAATTCTATAGGGAATTTTAAGGCAACCTAGTGCCAACTGTGGAGGAAGGCCTAGTTTGGGGATGCAATGCTCATTTTGAGCAAAAGATTAGTCTATTTTTGGTGTTTGATACGCATTGGAGATAGTAGATGAGGTTTCAGTGACAGTTGAAGAATTATGAAGGAGATAGTGCCGTTAAGAAGCTCAAGGTAGCTCAGAGCACTGATTGAAGGAATCAAGTCTAAGGGAGCTTAGATCTGTTTGTGGAGTGATGAAAACCATTACAGGGATATAGATGGTATTCTAAGCCCATTGGTTCAATTTAGTAACCTTTGGAGTTAATTGTGGAAATTGTAAAAGAAACTTTGTCATAATCCCAAAGAGCCAAGTCAAGATGACAAAAGCTCAAGGAGATGTAGCCCACGATATTCGGGTGAACTCCTACATTAAATTTGTTGTTATGTGTGGTTGTTTATTTTCTGCATTATATGGTTGTTATATGTGTTTAATATCAGCAAAAAAAAATGGACATAAAGCACTTAAACAGTTAAAAGAAAGCATACACCTGTTTCAAGTATTTAATTAAGAAAATGTCATATATAAGCTAGATCATTTATTTGTTTAACTGAGTGGGAGGTTCTTGTAAGAATAATAAGTTATCAAACCCCCATTTCAGATCAGGGGGCGTAAGGACTTCGATGCCTAGGGCTGTGCACCTTAGTAGGTGTGGAGGGAGTGGACTAGCCTTGCGAGATGCCCAGAGTCATTGAGTATTGTACCGGATGCCTGCCTTGGGGTAGATGAGGTTTGAGTCACGCGCGAGCCTTGGGGCCAGTCTTGGGCTAAGATACAGACCGATGAGGCTTATGCCTAGTTTTGAAAGTGGGAAAAAGAACAAAGGTTCCTTGAGATTTCTCGGTTGTTGTGAAAACTTTCGATGCCTGCTGGTTATACTAGTTGAATAGAGGGTGTAGGGAAAACATGAAGTAATAAATAATTAAATAAATAAAATTTTAAATGATTCAATTTAACTTCGGGATGAAGTTCCTTAAAGAGGGGGAGTATGTAATGTCCCCTCTGAATAATAATAATAATAATAATAATATATAATATGATATTAAAATATAAACAAATAAATAATAAACAATAAAGAAAAGATAATTAATAGTAAATAGATAATAAATAATAAAGAAATATAATAATAACAAATAAATAAAATAGTTAATAACAATACTAGAGTTCTAAATACGTATATATAAAAGTAAAGCTATAAAATAGTAACAAAAAGTAAAGCTAACCAAAAGTAAAATAAAATAAGAAAGAGCTAACTAAGAGAACTAAAAAATCAGTAAAAATAAGTAAAGTTAAGGAAATAAGAAAGAAATAAATTAAGAGAAAATTTAACTTAAGTAAAACTTAAAAAAAAAAAAAAAAAAATTGCACGCTGACACATGGAATGTGTACATGTGGTTCTCTTTCCAATTTTTGGTCTATTTAATAGATGATGAGGAAGATGAGAGATCATTCCATCATCCATTCTCTTGGGAGAAAGGTATTGTGAGACAAAGGATTCCCTGGTAGTAGTATGTTCATTGAGGGCTCAGGGGTGGCTAGTTGTAGAAAGATTATGTGCAACTGAGCCTACGGTTCGGTGGAGATTGATCCCCAAAACCTTGTTGTGGTTAGTGGAATTCGAGCATTCAACTCCAAAAGCTCAAGAAAGGGATATTGTCAATATAGGTAAGTCCCTTTGTGGCTCATAATTCTCCAATGTTTATGTTCAATAGTTGAGTAATTGGGTGTTGATTTTAATCATATGAATTGGTAGATTTAATGCTTGTTTAATTCGGGTCGTTACATATGGTATCAGAGTGGGGTTCAACTCTAGGTGACCTCAAGGTAAATATTTAAGAAAAATACTTAAGTAGATTTCTCAATAGGATTGCTTATGAAGTTGTCGAAATAAAATATGTCAAGAAAAATATTAAGCCTATGGAGATGTAAAAAATAAATAAATATTAAGCATGTTAACAATAAAAAAATCAACTCACATGCATGCGGTGTGATTAAGTGATAAGTTTCACTTGAAATAAAATCATAAGTAACAAAAAAACAAAATCTAAATTTTATATCATTATGATATAATAAGTATTGACTTTTTGTGGAGTATTTAAATGTAATAATTTTTAGAATATATAAAAGTAATGGATATTTAAAAATAGTATTTAAATTTGTTATAATTTATGTTAAAAATATATGAAAAAAATTATAATATATAATTTTTACAAGTTACTGTTTTCATCGAATATATGTGTGTGTGTGTGTGTTAAAAGCCATAAATTATTTGAAAATAGTTAACACCCCATTCCTCCCTAGCCATGTTTAGCAAACCCTTGTTGGCAAGGAAACTGGTCGATATGTCCGAGTGGTTAAGGAGATAGACTTGAAAGCTGTTGGACTATGTCAACAACAGGGTTCGAACCTACGCGGGCGATATGACAGGGTGGGAAGAATAGCTGGGTTACCCTACAAGGAGAAACCAATGATGCAATACCACTAGATTCTTAGCTCTTATGATGGAAGAGGTTGTATTGCAAACAGAAAATGGCGCAACCCTATTTTGCTTTTTCTTTGCATAAAATTGTCAGGCCTTAAGGCAATTTTGTGCCTATAGTTCGTGTAATATTAGCAGTTCGTGTAATATTGATAGCTCATTAATATTGGCAGTTAGGGTTTTTGCAGGCTATCGAATTATACCGCAAACAGGTGACCTAGGGAAAATCATCATAACTTTCGTTCTGAGAATTATATTGAAATTTCATAAAAAGGTACAGAAAGAGGACAACATCTACTTTCTTTTATATCGGTTTCAGGTGATAAGGTCTAAATAATGACACATGGCACTTCATACAAGTTTTCTCTACTGAACTAGTCTATAATCAGGTCATCGAGTGAGATTTGGCATAAATCTTCCTTGGAGAATCCAATCTTGATCAGAATTGTGAGGTTGGAAAGAAGACTCAGGGTTACCGTAGGACACAATTTCATACCTTGAAGATCCAAAATTATAGAGACATAACAAATTCAAGATCAAGCTCCTACAAAGTGAAAAAAAGGTGTGTAGTTTTTCTTAAATTTTGCATAAGTTTGGTTTGAAAAATTAGTTTGAAGGAATTCAAAGGGCATAGTGAAGCATTATTATCATTAATTGGTGCTCTGAAGAAAGAAAATTGAAACACGTAGTAAGCAACATGAAATATCTAGCATGATTCATGAAGAAGATGAAGAAATGCAACATGATATCAAAATTATGAGACCAAGTGCAACAAAATTCACTCTCACAAAAAGTAATGGAAGCTAAAATGGATTGTTTAAAGAAAGGCATGGAAGCTAAGATGGATGGTATTGAAGAAAAAATTAAAGGCAACATGGAAGATTTGAAGACATGCATGGAAGCTAAGATGGATGGTATAGAAGAAAAACTTAAAGGCAACATGGACGATTTGAAGAAATATTTGACAAATTTGCTACAAGAAATGCTTACTAATAGTGAAAGAGTACTAAAGTAAACTCATGATGAGAACAAAAGGAATATTAATCATGATTTCATAGAATCAAATGGTGGATTGAAGACCCACCATGTTCCAAATATCGATTTGAGGAACTTTGATGGAAAGGATCCTGTAACATGGATACTATAGATGGAGCAATATTTCAATCTCCATAATGTGAAAAACACACAAAAGGTATGCATTGCAACTTTATATTTGGAACCAAATCAGTTTGTATCGTATCGATGGCTTTTCTCTCGTAAACAAATTGTCACTTAGGCAATTTTTATGGAAGAAATGACAACACATTATGAGGATACAAAAAACAACACTTTTTTTAGCCAATTGATAAATCTCAAACAAAAGGGTTCAATGATGGAGCACATTGAAGACTTCCAAAAATTGAATATAAGGGTAAAATATATTCGAGAGGAGCATAGGATTGATGCGTTCATAGGGAGTTTAAAGGATAACATCCAACATGAGGTTCACATTTGGGAACCTGATTCATTGGAAAAAGCATTCAGGTTGGAAAAAAAATGGAAAACAAATATATGGCCACAAGGAAGCCTACCACTCACAACTATAAAAATGGAAGTGTTGTTGCCCCTAGCCTTCCACAACCTACAAGGTTGAAACCACAATAATTGGAAGAAAAAAGAGAAAAATGTCTTTGTTACATTTGTGATAGCAAATACACTAAAGGTCATAAGTGTGCTCATAAGAAATTATTTTACATAGATTGTGAAGAGGAGGAAGAAAAGGAACAAGAAACATCAAAAGAAGAGGATATACATCAAGAGCAAACCCTAGAGGAAGAAGAAATGAATCCGACCATATCTTGTAATGCTTTTACCGGAATTACCACTCCTCAAACTATCAAGATAGAAGGACATATCAAGAAGCAAAAGGTAATAGTGTTGATTGATTCAGGAAGTACCCATAATTGTATTCATTGTAAGATAGCCAAGGAATTGAATTTCTTCCTATATCCAGCATGGGGGTGTCAACTGATGGTTGCAAGTGGAGGAACCATAAATTGCTCTGAAAGTGCCATAATATCAAGTTATCCATGGGAGAATATGTATTAGATAGCCCAATTCTTTCCGTTCCAGTGGGTGGTGTTGATGTTGTACTAGGAGTCCAATGGCTACAGCCCTTGGGTACAATAGCTCTTAATTTTCAAGAACTTTTCATGACATTTTCTTTGGAAGGAAAGGATGTTGAATTAAGGGGTATCACAGGGAAACCAGGAAATATAATCAACTCTAATGGAATGACAAAGCTTCTAAAGAAATAACAACGATGCGTAATTGCACAATTATGTTCACTAGAGGTTCCCACATTGAAATCATCTATTTCTCCATATCTCGAAAAAGTCTTGGACAATAATTCCAAGGTATTTGAGACTCCCAAAGGCCTCCCCCCTATTCGTGATCATGATCATGCTATGCATTTGACTCTAGGAAGTGTTCCTCCAAACATCAGGCCTTATAGATATCCCTATGCCCAAAAGAGTGAAATTGAATGTATGGTTGTAGAAATGTTAGAGCGTGGTATAATTCAACCTAGTCAAAAGTTCTTTCCCTGCTCCAGTAGTACTGGTGCACAAGAAGGGTGGGCCATGGAGCATGTGTCCAGATTATAGGGAGCTCAAAAAGCTCACTATTAAAGATAAATTTCCCATTCCTATCATTGATGAATTATTGGATGAATCGTATGGATCAAATTACTTCACCAAGTTGGATCTTTGTTCAGGATATCATCAAATCAGAATGAAGACTGAAGACATTCCAAAAGCAACATTTAGAACTCATGAGGGTCATTATGAATTTTTGGTCATGCCTTTTGGCCTTACCAATGCACCTTCTACTTTTCAAGGTTTGATGAATTCCATTTTAAAACCCTTCCTGAGAAAATTTGTGTTATTATTTTTTGATGATATACTAATCTAGAGGAAGTCTTGGAAGGATCATGTTCAACATGTTGACAGGGTTCTCAAACTATTGGAGGAGATACAATTATATGCAAAAATATCCAAATGTTTCTTTGGAGTACAAGAGGTGGAATATCAAGGTCATATTGCATCTCATGAAGGTGTGAAGGTAGATCCCAGAAAAACTAAAGCCATTAAGGAATGGAAAATACCCACATCCATAAAGCATCTGTGAGGATTTCTTGGGTTGACAAGGTATTATCACAAGTTTGTTAATAATTATGGGCAAATAGCAGCACCTCTAACAACATTATTGAAGAAAGATGCATTTTCATGGATTCCAGAAGCAACAAAGACCTTTGAACATCTTAAAGAGGAAATGTGTCAAGCACTGGTCTTAGCTATACACTAGACTTCACAAAAACGTTTATTGTGGGATGTGATACCTCAAGAAATGGAATTGGTGCTATTTTAATGAAAGAAGAAAGACCCATTGCTTTCGAAAGTCACCCAATCAAAGGAAACTATTTACAGAAGGCTATTTATGAGAAGGAAATGTTGGAAATACTACATGCACTTAAGAAATGGTGACCCTACCTAATGGGAAGACACGTCAAGGTAAAAACGGATCATGATAGTCTTAAATACATTTTAGAACAAAGATTATCTTCAGAAGAGCAACAAAAATGGGTCACAAAGATGTTGGGTTATGACTTTGAAATCATCTACAAAAAAGGGAAGAACAATGTTGCGGCAAATGCACTCTCAAGAAAGGGTGAGAATGTGGAAGCATTGCTTTGCACCATTTCTATTATCCGACCAAATTGGATAAATGAAGCAAGGGACTAATGGAAGAATGACGAAGAACTGTGGGCACTCATTCAAAAGTTACAACAATATCCCACTACATGTGATACATTTAGCTGGAAAAATGATTTGTTATGCTACAAAGATCACTTATACCTATGTAAGAATTCCCAACTCAAACAAAATATTCTTATGGAATTGCACACCTCTCCCTTAGGAGGGCACTCAGGATTTTAAAAAACTTACCACAGGGTTAAGAAGGATTTTTTTGGGATGGCCTTAAATCAGATATTCAAAAGTTTGTGGTGGAATTTTTGGTTTGCCAACAAAATAAAGTTGAAACAATTAAGACCCCAGGTCTATTACAACCTTTATCCATTCCAAGCCAATTTTGGGAGGAGGTTTCAATGGATTTGATCATAGGCTTACCCAAGTCTGAAGGAAAGAGTATCATCATGGAAGTAGTTGACAGACTTACCAAGTATGCACACTTTTGTCCATTATCACATCCATAAGCCAGTATAGTTTCTACTGCATTTATGGAAACAATTCAAAAGCTACATGGAAACCAAAAGATTATTGTAAGTGACAGAGATCCCATTTTCGCTAGAAATTTTTGGACAAAATTATTTTCTTGTCTTGGTACTTAGTTAGCTCATAGCTCATCTGATCATCCTCAATATGATGGGCAAACTGAGATAGTAAAAAAATGTTTGGAAGGACATCTTCGTTGCTTTATATTTGATAAACATACACAATGGGTCAAATGGTTTCCTCTGGCTGAATGGTCGTATAACACTTCCTTCCATACTGCAGCAAAAATGACCCCATTTATGGCACTTTATGGATATCATTCACCGTCCATCACATCATATTTAAGAGAAAACTCTAAGGTGCAAGCAGTGGAAGATCACATCGAGCATCAACGACAAGTTCTCCAAATCTTAAAGGATAACCTCACTTTGCTTCATAATAGAATGAAACAACAGGCAGATCAACATTACAGTGAAAGAAGTTTTGATGTAGGTGACTTGGTATTCCTACAACTACAACCATATAAAAAAATGTCCCTCAAGCAAGCTAAGAAGGATAATAAATATCACCAAAGTATTATGGTTTGCACAAGGTGTTGCAAAATATTGGTACTATGGCATACAAATTGGAGCTTCCTGCAGCTTCCCAAGTGCACCCAGTTTTCCATGTTTCATGCTTAAAGAAGGTTATAGGTTACAAAATCCCAGTTCAATCAATACTGGAAGAACTTGACGAGGAAGGAAAAATCATATTGGAACCTGAAGCATTCACAGAAACAAGAACTCGACAGCTACGAAATCGATCAATTTTGGAGTATCTCATCAAATGGAAGAACTTACCCGCTAAAGATTCCACATGGGAGGGTGATAATTTTATCCAGAAGCATCCAAAACTACTCAATCATTGAGGAAAACACTTTTTTGAAGGAGAGGGGCATGTTAAGTCCCTATAATACTAGTGATTCCCCCATTCTTATTGTCATTGTAGCCCTTATTGTTATTGTTGTGCCCCTATTGGCCCCATATTGTTAATATTGTTCCCCATAGAAGCCCACTATTGTTATTGTTGTGTCCTTATATTATTATTGTTATGTCAGATTTCATTTTATTGTGACCCCTTACACTCCTATATATAAAAAGGAGGTTTTGTCATTCGTATTATCCAAGAATTGTTCATTTGTGTAATGTAAAGGAATTTTCCCCCTCGAAGAGGCTGATTTTGAAGGCGTTGATCTATATTTTCTTCTATTTTGTGAGCTCGTTGTATAAAAATCGAGTTATTTGAAGGTTTAAATAGTGTAACCCAAGGTTTTATGAGAGCTTAATCGAGCCATGGTTTTTCATGGGTGCTTCACTAGGGGAGAAATACCATACCATGTGTATTCATATTGAGGAAAAAATTACATAATATATTGAGTATATAATATGGGGTAAAGGGATTTTATATTGGAAGGTATAAAAAATGGAGCTCAAAGTTAATGAAAAAATATAAAGGGGCGGAAAACAAGTTAATGAAAAAATAGATATCTACAATATCTAGTGAAAGTAGGGGTTTTTTAAATTGGGAAGGCATATTGGGTTTGTATTGGTAGGGGGTTAAATAATGTTATTTTTAGAGGTATTTTACAATATGTAGTCAAATTAAGGGTATTTTTTAGTATGCCATGAATGCACGTGCTATGTCAGAGGTTCATTGAGTGAATCCCCCATGTGTTTTTGAAATTTCCCACTAATAGAACTGTTGGGTTGTGTTATATTCTTTCCACGACTGACCTATGTAGTGAACCGGGGGGTTAGAGGGGGGGTGGAGCCTCCCCTTCGTTGCGCCGATTGCACAGCGCCGCCCCCCTTATCCGGGGGGTTTGAGGGGGGCGGGTAGCCCCCATCTACAGGGTTCGGGGCAGCGGCCCGAGAAATTTTTTTTTTTGGACCCTATATTAGCTTGGGAGAACCTACCTATGGTTTTCGGTCCATGGTTTTGGACGCGATGGTTTTCGGTCCATGGTATTGGATGCGTCAGCATGTATAAATATGTATTGTAACATTGAAAGGAATATAACGAAAAATCAAGCTGGTAGTCTTGGTTTTGAGATCCAGTGGGAAATCTCTGTTTATATGCATTTTATGTGTTATGCTCTCGCATTTTTATTTCTCCTATGATTTAGAATTCGTATGCAGGTAATTTTTGTACGAGGTTAAAACCTATATTTGGTATGAGAGTTTTTTTGGCTTCAAGGGGACACCTTTGTTGCTGAGGGGTTTTGCTCGGGCTTGTGGTAGACCTTGTTCAGTGGGAGATCTGTGAGATCGATTCTTGTGGTGAAAGAAGATGGCAAGCAGCGGAAAGATAGAGATTGAGAAGTTCAATGGTCAGAGTTTTGAGTTGTGGAAAATGAAGATGGAGGATCTATTGGTGGATAAAGATCAGTGGATCGCGGTAGATCCAGGTACTAAACCAATGGAAGTGACCGATGAAGAATGGAAGAAGTTGGATTGGAAGGCAAAGAGCACAATACGATTGTGTGTCTCAGATTCAGTATTGTTGAATGTATCAAGGGAAGCTACGGCGAAGGCTTTATGGGACAAGTTAGGGACTTTGTACCAATCTAAATCTCTGGTGAATAAACTGTTCCTGCGGAAAAAGCTGTATAACCTGAGGATGAAAGACGGAGACTCAGTGACAGAGCATCTGAATGCATTTAATATTGTGGTAAGTTAGTTATTATCTGTTGATATTGAAATTTCAGATGAAGATAAGTGCATCAGTTTGTTGTGTTCTCTACCAGACTCGTGGGATAGTGTTGTTATTGCAATAGGTAGCAATGCAACTGCTTTGCAGTTTGATGAAATAGTCTCAGCCTTGCTGACGGAGGAGATAAGACGGAAAAATATGGACAACCAGAATGGTGATGCCTTGTCTGTACGAGGACAGTCCAAGAATAGAAACAAAAATAAGTCATCGAGTGGGAGATCTAAATCTAGAGGGAGATCTAAATCTCCAGGAAAACCTACAAAGGTGGTGTGCTGGAAATGCGGAAAGGAAGGGCACTTCAGAAGGGAGTGTAAATCTAAATCTCTTGATAAAGGAAAGGTATCTGATGATGCTCCTTCTGCAGAGGCTAAAACCACCTCAGATGAAGGTGGGGATGTGTACTTGGCTTCTTCAAGTACACATGTAGATCATGAGGCATGGTTGCTTGACTTAGGTGCATCCTTTCACTTCACTCCCCATAGAGAGTGGTTCTGCGAGTATGAGAAATATGATGGTGGTGATGTCTTCTTAGGAGATGATAGGACGGCTAGAATCATTGGTCGTGGAAAAGTAAAGTTGAAGTTGCAAGGTGGAAGGGTTAGGAGCCTTCCGGGTGTTCTGCATATTCCTGCATTGGCCAGAAATCTGATTTCTGTAAGCAAGTTGGATGATGCAGGTGTAAAGACAGTGTTCAAGAAGGATACCTGCAAGATGGTTTGAGGAGCACTGATATTGATGCGGGGAGTTCGGATTGGAACTCTGTACAAGCTGCAAGGTAGCACTGTTGTTGATGGGTGCAATAGTTCTATGGTTCCTAAAAATGGAGCAGAAAATCTAGTGGCCTGTGGAGAGAAGACCACGTTATGGCATCAAAGGCTTGGACATATTGGATAGAAGGGCCTTCAAATACTTCATGGTAAAGGTATGGTAGAAGGTATGAGTAATAGTTCTCTTTATTTTGATTTCTGTGAAAATTGTGTATATGGGAAGCAAAATCGGGTGAGTTTCCCCACTGGTGAGAAGATCAGTTTGAGAATGAAGGCAGCCAGAAAGGTATATTCCATCTTCTTTCTGTTCAAATTTTGGTTTATCTATTACTGACGATGATCCCAAAACTGTGAAGGAAGTAGTAGATTCAGAGGTTGGAAAACTCTGGAAAGAGGCCATGGTTGATGAAATGGCATCTTTGCACAAAAATGAGGCTTGGGCTCTGGTGGAGTTGCTGGCTGGAAGGAAACCCATTAGTAGCAAATGGGTTTTCAAGAAGAAGACAAATGCAAAAGGGAAGGTGGAGAAATTCAAAGCTCGGTTGGTAGTAAAAGGTTATTCCCAGGTGTCGGGAATTGATTTTGGTGATATTTTTTCTCCTGTTGCCAAGGTAACTTCTATTAGATTAATTTTATTTGTTGTTGCTGCTTTTGATTTTGAGGTAGAACAGATGGATGTGA
>APFE030921317.1:22249-85285 GCA_000404065.3 Pinus taeda
ATGGTTTTCGGTCCATGGTTTTGGACGCGATGGTTTTTGGTCCATGGTATTGGATGCTTCGGCATGTATAAATATGTATTGTAACATTGAAAGAAATATAATGAAAAATCAAGCTAGTAGTCCTAGTTTTGGGATCCAGTGGGAAATCTCTGTGTATGCGTTTTATGTGTTATGCTCTCGCATTTTTATTTTTCCTGTGATTTAGAATTTGTATGTAGGTAATTTCTGTACGGGTTTAAAACCTACATATATTCGATGCGATAGTCGGACCCGACAAGGATATAAGCGCTATTTCATAAGGTTTGAGATCCGTCAAATACAATTTTCAATGTATTTTCGTATATTTCGTTATTAAACGAAATACAAAGGGAAAGCATCAATGAGATAAAACCTAGACCCAAAGGGGTTTGGGAATGAAAATACATAATATTTGAAGTCTGTCATAAGCCATTTTCATGGTATTTCCAATGTTTTAATGTATTTCTAAAATACAAAGGGACAGGCTAATTGTGACATGTAATAGCGACTCACAAGTGTAACTGATAGGAGAATAGGACACATTTATGAATATTTGAAGTTCGGATGAACAATTGTTTTGGCAGATTTTCACATTTTTTAATGTATTTCTCTGTGTAAATAGAGAATGGCCAATTTGGGGATTCCAAAGGCCTGAGGGACTCTTCAGTTGCAGAATAGGTGGCCACCTCCCCTTAAGGCATTATGCAATGATTATTTAATTCTAGAAGAGGGATTCGAGCGAACAGAGGCCAGGAGACAGAAAATCAAGAAGGAGAAATGAACATACAGCGAAGATTGGCTTTAAAGCCATAGAAAACAGAAGAAAGAAGTAGGCAGTGCTGAGACAAAGTAAAGACAAAAGAAAAGAGTGATTGAGAGAGTTTGTGTACTTAGAAAGGCTTGAGAGGTTGAAGAAAAACCCTTGTTGTTGTATCTATTGTGTGTTGAGACTCAATTTGAGCTCATACTTTTGTAAAAATCTATTCTGAAGACATAATAGAGAGGCCACCACTGAAGGCTAGACCAGGATATGTAACCTAGGAGTGTTGGGTGAACTCCATATTAAATTTTCTATGTTTATGTGTGTTAGTCTGTTATGCTTCTTTACTGTTTCACTGTCTATGTATTTCGCAATCTTATCGATCCATTGCTCAAAGTAACATAGGCAAATCCATGCACATAAGTCTGTAAGACATTAATAATTGTTTAAGAACTCATTTTCAAATCACTCCATAATGGCCATCTTAGAGAATCTATCAACTACCACAAAGACATAGTCATTGCAATGCTTTGTAGAAGGAAGACCCAATATGTAATCCATGGAGATGGATTCCCAAGGCCGACTAAGAGTAAGCAGAGGAGTATGCAGACCTTGCTTCTTGATTGTAGGTTTAGAAATGGCATAGATAGTGCAGGATCTAATGTACTTCCCAACATTATGTTGAAGGTTTGGCTACTAAAAATACTTTCATATTACATCCACTATATTTTCTACCCCAAAATGTCTTGTGAATCGATTGTAGTGCGCCTCCCAAATCACCTTGGCACGCTTGCTTGATGAAAAAGAGAGGTGCCCTAGGTGGCATAATATTGCATCTAGGAGGTGAAAGTATGGAACTTTCTTACCTTCCAGGAGAATTTGGTATGTGGTGCATAATTCTGGATCACACTTGTAAATATGTGGCCATTCTGAAGTCTCGTGTCCATAAGAGTGGAGCACAATGGTTAACGCTATGGCTAACGATTGGCTGAGGCAATCTACAAAATTATTGGTGTTTCCCTTCTTGTACTTAATGTTCAAATAGAATTATTATAGGCATGTGGAACATTTCTTATGGAAATCATTCTATAACTTTCCTTATGTCTGTATGAACTACAGGGGTCGATGGTCTGTGTGGATTATCGTTTCCTTCCCCAAAATGTAATGCTTTCATTGTCAGAAGGCTTGCACAATGGAATACATCTCTTTGTCATAAGTGGGATACTTTTGGATAGTATCTGAAAGTTTCTCACCGTAATATTCCACTGGATTCCCCTGTTGAGTAAGAAATGCACCAATAGCATAGTCAAAGGCATCAGTCTCAATCTCAAATGGTTATTGCAGGTCTGAGCACTGGTGTAGATCAGATGTGATGCTTTAGCTCAGAAAATGATTTTTATTGGGATTCAAAACAAGAAATTTTCTTTCGCTCTACCTTTGGTGACTTGACACAAAAGCCAAATAATATGAGAGAAACCCAACACGAACCTATTGTAGAAATTGGCAAGACCCAAAAATCTATGGAGCTCTATTAGAGTGGTTGGGGCTAGATAATCTTGAATAAATTTTATCCTTGTTGGTTCCACATGCACATCACACTCATCAATTATGTACCACAAATATCGAACCTAGGTCATACAAAAAAATCATTTCTCTAAATTGGCACACAATTTGTATTGTCGCATGTTTTGGAGGACCTGTCGAATATGGTGTAGGTACTCTTCCCATCTCTAGCTGAAGATCAAGATGTCATCCAAATAAACTGCCATGAATGAGTTTGTGAAGGACCACAATATGTCATCCATCAACCACATAAAGGTTGTGGGGGCATTCATCAACCTGAAAGGCATGACCATACATTTGAAAAGGACCTCCTTGGAATTGAAGGTAGTCTTCCACACATCAGAGGGTTTGATTGGTAACTTGTGATAACCATACTTCAAGTCAATTTTGCTAAAATATTTGGCCCCAATGAGTTGGTATAGAAGGTCATCAATCCATGGGGTTGGATACCTATTTTGGACAATGATCTCATCCAACGCATGATTGTTGGGTAGTGGAGGTCCCACGTAACAGTTTTGGGGCAGAAAGCTTAAGAAGTAGGATTAAAATATTTTAAAAACTCAGAAGTATGCGGATCAAGAAGCATAATAGATTGATTCAAATGGTAGTCTACCTGAAAATAGTAAAAAGTAATGTAAATAGAGTCGGCCCACACAAGGAGCGCGGGCCAGGGAAGGGTATAAATAGAGCATGGCTTTATGAGGGAAGAGTAGTTCTTTTGAAGGAGAAAATGTAATGGGTTCTTAAAGGAGATAATCTGAAAGCGTCTGTAAGTTTGAGTTGAGGGTTGGGTAGTAGGTAGAGGCTCTGCAGCTATGTGTGCAGAGGCCAGGAAGGTCCACAGTTGTGTGCGCGGACCCCTGCAACTGAGTGCGCAGGGTAGATTTTGATGTATTGGTGGAAAATAATAATAAAGATAAGTTTACTTCTGTAAATTCTGTGTTATTGCTCATCTGTCTTTATGGTTTACCTTTCTATATCTAGTTAATGTAAATGTGACAAGTGTATGCAAATCTAGGTTCATTTCATGTGCGAATCAATTATGTTGGTTAAATGTTTGCTTAAAGACCCTGTTGAGGAACTTTGAATCATAAGAGCATAACAACGCAGTAATAAGAAAATTCTAATCACTCTGGATCAGTGCGAGCAGCGCAGGGTTGCAAACTAGTGCACGAACCTCCCAGACCACACCAAGACATCCTTAGGGTGTGGAAACCTAGTTCCAACACCCTCCCCTGCTACCTCAGGTTCGACCTCAGTCCACGCTCTGCGGGTTGTTGCCGAAAGGCTCGGTAGTTGCGGTATTTGTTTGGCTAAATAACTCTTGCAAACCTGGGTCAGGCCCATAACAGCCAACAAATGGTTCCATTGTCAGGACCAGGATCTACCTAAGGGGTGTTTAGGTGTGGGACGCGGGGACCCTATAGAGAAAGAACATTGAAAATTCAAGAGGGTCAGGGATGGTAATAGATCAAGGGTAACGATGGCAAACAAAATTAAGTTACCAATATTTAAGGGAGATGGAGGTGAATACCTGGAGGAATTTTGGTTTGTACTAACATCAGTATAGAATACCCAGCAAGTTGTGGATGATAACATCAAGAAATCCATATTAGTCTGTGCACTGCAGGACCAAGCGCTAACATGGTACATGAAGTATTCAAAAATTAACCCAACGGCGAGGATAGCAGATATCCATACTGAATTGAAAAAGGAGTTTAGCTAACCAAAGACAAAAGAACAATCGGTTGTAGGATTCAAAGAGATCACGATGATGCCTGGAGAGACCTCATGGGATCTGGATCAGAGAATGAAGAGCACCATTCGCGAGGCCAACATGACCCTGACGGATGCACAACAATGCGCTTGGTTTGTCGCATCATTAATGCCATATTTGAAGATGGCTTTGTCACAATAGAAGATCTCAAACCAAGTGGAAGCACTGGAAGCAGCAATGCAGTTGCACGAAACCCCGGTACAGGACCCAGGGTTGGGAGTTTAGCAAATCCAAGCACAGGTCCAAAACTTGTGTTTGGAGATATAGAAGTTAAAGCAAGATCAGACGCCGCATTCCAAAATTTGGGAGGAAGTATGGTGTATAAAGTGAAGGGGCCATGGACATGATAAAGATCACTGTCCAGTCTTAGTGAATTTTGTGGTCACAGGGGGACCGACAACATTGCAATCAGAGGCACAGATAGAGCCAAGCATGATCGCCCCACTCTGGTGCGCAATCTGTCAGGTAAGAGGAAAGCACAACATGGATAACTGTCATCTATTGCCAAAATACAACCAAACCCCCCAGCAACTCTTTTGCAACTTTTGTAGATTGGTGCGTCACGAAGTAAGAGATTGTTGTAGCTATCGAATGTTGATGGACTAGACACTGGCGTTCAAAATACAGACCGAGGTGCGAGGTCAGGATCCAGCCGCAGTGTGTGCGCGTGGTGGGTTCACAGGATGTGATCGAGGACGGGGTGGAATGGGACTAGGAAGGGGTCGCGAACAGCTAATCTATTACAATTGTGGAGGACCAGGACATTACGTGCAGGATTGTACCGACCCAACTTGAGTATCATGTCCTTATTATGAGAAATTCAATCATAAGCTGCTAGATTTCCCTATGCTGATAGCACAAATTCACAAAATGAAGGCAGTGCCTCCTACAACAATGCAAAACGTACAGATGATGAGATCTGAACCTCGCGATGACGAGCCCGCGGTCAACATGATATTGCGACATGGCGCAACCATAGGAGAGTCCATAGGAAGACTAATATGGAAGATAAGGAAAGCTTCATGGGTGTCTTTACTCAAGGTAGTAGGGATCTGCTTGAGCCAACTAGGGATCCCCCGATGATGACTACCTTCTTAGAGACATGCATAAAACTGCTTCATGACAACCGGGCAGTTAGAGGGTTACAGGAAGTAATTAATATATGTGTAGGTTGGGGTGAACCTCACATAGTCCGGAAAATAGGAAGACAAGCATCGCGAATGGGTCGGGAAATGCGGCTAATAGTGTAGATTGGTGACTACGAGATGGATCAGGTCATTTTGGACCTGGGTTCCGATGCAAACGTATTGCCTAAACAGACTTGGGAGTGCATGAGTAAGCCTACACTACAATGGTCTCCTATCCAATTGCAGATGGATAACCAACAAAAGATCTTGCCTATGGGACAGTTCCACGACATTACAGTAGATATTGATGGCGTAAGTACCCGAATTTGATGCAGGAGCATTCAGTCTAGTCAGCAATGTGATAGCATGGTCACATGTTGTGACTAACAAGGGGTTGAAAGAAAATAATTTTATTAATTTTATTTGTTTAAATATATGAGAGTGTTTATTTATTGTTAAATATGAGGATAGGGTATAGGTGGCTGAGTGATCCTCCTTGTATAGAGATCAGGCCAAATAGTTGGATTTATTTGGCTAGAATAGAATATGGGAGATTTTAAAAGCTTTATTTAGTGTTAGTTTAGAAAAGAGTGGGATTGAAGAGATTTTTTAGGAGAGGTTGAGAGATTTCTAGTTCAGAATCAGAATTGATTCATGAAACCATGTATTTGTATCAATTGTGTTTTCATTATATAATTGGAGAGAGTGAGGATAGAATGGAGAGGGGAAAGAAAAGCTTTGACAACCAAAGCTTGTAAGGCTCTAGCAATTGTAAGGCCATTACTGTTGCATATCCGACAAAGGCAAAATCTGTAAGTGTTTTCATTGTTAATATAAAAAGCAGTTTCAGAATTGTGTAGTTCGATTTCTGGAGTGGAATATATCTTCTACAATTGAGTTTAAATGAAGAATGCTCATTTTATATAATTTGGTTGTGAAATCGTTGTTTATGAGTCCATTGCAAAACTATTGAAGACAGAAGACATTGAATCGAGCATTAAATTATGTGTGAATGGTCAATTTTCAATGTACTGGGTTGTGATTTTGGTGTTGAATCCAGTGAATGCAACATCGTCCTTTGGGTTTGATTTGGTATAAATTGAAACAATGTCAAAATCTTGTAGAATCAATACTGAATCGATTGCAGAAATTGTTATTAGATTAATCTGGTAAATCCATAAGTATAAACCCGTGTATAACTGAATTGAGCATAGAAATTGGTGGAATTAACAATGTTAATTAGTTGCAACTATATTAATTTATCGCTACGGAAAAAGAGAGTTCCGGTTCTGTTTCAAGATGGAGGAAGAGCACTTTTGAAAGCGATTTGTGTACATGAGAATCGATAACCTTTCATTCGTTTCAATAAACAAAATGGCAAACAATATCAATGTGATTTCTTAACATACTCAATGTGTGAAATCGATATCTGGAAAGACTGTTTGCAGGAGCGGCATGGGGAATTAAGAGACAGTGTTTGCAAGAACCGATTCAATGTGAAAACAACAGAAGTTTTGAACTGAATTCCATAAAATTGACTTGTTAATTAAGTCGACTCATGGGTTTTTTAATCCAGTCGAATGTTTGATTGCCGGATACAACATAAATTGGATGTAATCAGTATAATTGGGACGCACAGTGAATACAAGTATAGTGTAAATGAAGATGGGTTCTAACATTGGCATCGATTTGCAGAACGTTGTTTGCTGAGATCGCTTCACCTATTAAGTTTGTGCTATGAATTCAAATCGATGGAGATCGATTCCAGTCTTAATTATAGCAAATGAATCGAGTTAAAACACACAGAGTGTTATGGTAAAATTGTGAGTTGATTTTTGTTTTATAATGCAAGTGCAGAACGATTTGATTTTTATAAGCACTGGAGAAATTGTGTTTCGTGAAAACAATTACAGAGGTGCAAGCACTGAGAATCATGTGATCGAGAAGTACAATTGCAGAAGTAAAACTGATGTGGAACAGCTTTTGAAAAGTCGATGACTGCAAGTAAGTGAAGGCATCTTATGGGTTGCATTCATTGGAGGTAAGAAATTGCGGGCAGATTTCAATTATGTCAGACTTTCATTTTTAAACAAGGTGAAATATGGTTGTGAACGCCAACCTTTTTTTGAAAGCACATATCATCTCATTGATATTGAATCAATTTAGCTTGATATATATTTGAATTGGAACAGCGTGGTACTTGTTTGTATGATGTTAATGTTGGTTTGGTGCTATATCAAGTGTGAGTTTGCCAGTGCGCACATTTTTTTTATATCACAATTGGGATTTTAAAATTCCAGAAATAAAAGTCCTATGTAATGGAAATAAGTAATGATGTTTATTGGATGAAGTTTGTGAGTTTGAATGAAAGTTATGTATAAGTTTTGGGATGATTTCTATAACCATTGTTCTTTTGTAACGAAGAAGTTTTCAAAAGGATTTGAATTTGCAAGCAGAAAGGGGATTTTCTCAACAAGAAACAAGAATTGCATTTTTGATCTGCAGTAGAGTATGATTCTGGGAATTTGCAGGGTAACCTGCATCAGAATGGATTTCGAAGTTATTGAAATCATGGACGAAACTAGTTCGTACCCTATGTTGCTAGGGATAGACTGGGCCATTGATATGAATGGTGTTATTAACCTCAAACAGAGGAAGATGATATTCGAGAAGAAGTTGCTCTGGGTCATTGCTCCACTGGATCTAGCAGACAGACCACGCTACATAGAACCGGCGTGTAGCAAAGAGAGGGGCGATGTATTGGATAGTATCTACAAAATTTCTGCACAGGAGGAGCAGAGATTCTCATAGGGCTACGCTAGTGATTCAGATGAGAAGGATGAGTGAGGCTACGACGTTGCACTGTAATATGGTGACGAAATCCCTATATTGCGTTAAAGTTTAGAACCGCAAGCTGCCGATGTATGACGGGCTAACAGTAGTAGAGTATTTCCTGGTTAAATTTAAAAGTACAATACTAGAGTACCAATGGTTTGAGGCACTCAATTGGGCATTGCGTGCGACATCAGTGCAATGGTGGGATACCCATGAAGGAACCTTCACAGATTGATGAAGCTGCAGGCGCATGATGCAGATAAGATTTGGGAAGCCCGAGCTAAAAATAACGAAGAAATATGATGGATGGGAGAATCCACGCATACATCTAAGCAAATGGACCAAAGCTTATGGCACGGAGCCTCAACCAGAATGGGTGCACTTATTTTATCATACCTTAGATGTCATTCCAAGGAACTAGTATACGGAAGCAGAGCTCCGACATGGCACTGGTGAGTGGGATATTCTACGCAAAGGGTTTTTGTCAACATTTCTCTTTGAAGACCAATGGATGGATACTATGGATGATGCATTATAGCTAGTAAAGGCTTCCATACTCAAAACACCACCGGAGCTAGAAGAAGTCATGCCATCATACTGGTTGCGACAATTAAGCCAAGCCTTAGCATGTTACAATGTATAGGCAGAAGATGATGAGGATGACCTGCGTAACATTAATATACTGGAAACTGAAGGGAGTCATGAGGTGCGCGGCCTTGAGATAGAAGATCCAGATATCACTGCGCCGCTGAAAGCAAAACATGTGAATATCAGAATAGAGGAAGAGTCGAAGTATGCTACGCTTGGGGACTATTGGGACGATGCCACGGTGGAAAAGGTCGTCGAGATACTCTGAGAATACTGCGATTTATTCCCTACAAAAATGATGGAGCTAAAGGGGATGCTAGGCGACCTAGGGATGATGAAGATAACTTTGAAATCAGATGTGAAGCCAGTGAAGCAGTGACCCTATCGATTGAACCCAAAATACAAAGCGTAGGTCCGCGAAGAATTGGATAAGATGTTGGCAGCAAGAAGTATTGAACCAGTTGAGGAGTCCAATTGGGTCAGCTCTATGGTCGTATAGGAGAAGAAATAGAAGAGGGAGATCCACATCTGTGTGGATTTGCAAAAGCTCAATGATGCTTATGTTAATGATCCATTTCCGACACCCTTTATCGATGAGGTAATCGAAAATGTAGGTGGGAAGGAAGCATACTCCTTCACAGACGAGTTCTCTGTGTACTATCAGATCAAGATCACGCCAGAAGATCAGAGCAGGACAACGTTCACTATCGAATGGGGTTGTTTTTAGTATACGGTAATTCCCTTTGGATTGAAGAATGCGCCTGCAATATTTTCCAGTATTGTGGTAGCCGCATTCAAGGAATTTATCCACAAATTCTTAGAAGTCTACCTAGATGACTGGACTGTATTTGGCCTAGTTAAGAAACATGTCGTGAGCTTACGATTGATGTTGGATACCTACTGACGACACCAGATTGTGCTCAAATTAAAAAAATGTACTTTCCTCATCCCTTTCGGGAACTTGCTAGGCCATGTGGTTTGTAAGCAAGGACTAATGGTGTATCCCGCAAAGATCGATGTCATATTGACTCTGCAAGCACCGTACAATGTAAAGTAGCTACACTCTACGTTGGGACACATGGTCTACTATCGGAAGTTCATCAAAAGCTACGCCTAGATTACGGCTCCAATGGAGCAATTACTGAAAAAGGATGCTACTTATTGCTGGAACGAGGAGTGCAATAGTATCTTAGAGACGCTTAAGGAGAAAATGGCTTTAGCCCCTATATTTGTCTTTCCAAAATGGGACGTCGAGTTTCATGTGCATGTGGACGTGTCCTGTATCACGATAGGAGTGGTACTCACTCAACCAGGAGCAGAGAGATTGGACCATCCGATTGCATTTGCAAGTCGTAGGTTGTCCAAAGTAGAGAAGAATCACTCTACTACTAAGCGAGAGGGATTAGCGATGGTATACACACTCCAAAAGCTCCATCACTATCTGCTCGAAGGACATTTTAGTATGTACACGGATAACTCTATGCTAAAGTACCTAGTGAATAAGCCTGTGTTGGGGGGGCACATTTTTCGATGGTTGTTGTTATTTCAAGAGTATGATTTTGAGGTTGTTGTAAAGCCAGGACACCTGAATGCAGGTCCGGATCATCTCTCCTGAATTGAGACTGGTGAAGAACCAACAAATCTAGAAGAGGGACTCCTAGACACCCAGTTATATGTTGTGCATGTTGTAGATGGCCACTTTGAAGATATTATCCACTTTTTAACTATGGGCACTGCGCCGCAAGGGTATTCTGTCTAGCAAAAGAAGGAATTAGTAATACACATAGTGGATTTTACCGTAATTGTAGGTCACCTTTACAATATGGGCAATGACGAAATATTTTGACGATACGTACCAGAATTCGAGGGTGAAAAGATCCTGGTTGAAGCACATGGAGGGGTTGCTGGTGAACATTATGTGGGCCGAGCCATAAACCAAAAGGTTCTCCATGCCAGATCATGGTGGCCTACTCTACATCAGGATTCAAAAGCATACTGTTGGGCATGTGATGCATGCCAATGGACAAGAAAACTGTCGCAAAGGAATGAAATGTCGCTTCAGCCATAGATAACACTATAGCCATTTGAGAAATGGGCGATCGACTTCGTTGGACTTATCGAACCACGAGGAAAGAAAAGTGTGCAATATATCATCACGGCGACTGAATATTTAACCTGATGGGCTGAGGCTTAGCTAGTTAAAAATTGCATGGCTGCAACAGTTGCAAAATTCTTGTTCGAAAACGTACTAACTAGGTTAGGCTACCCCAAAATTCTCATGAGTGATATGGGAACACATTTTTTGAATGAAACGATCAACGCACTCATTGAGGAATTCTAGATCTATCACCAATAGAGCATACCCTACCATCGGCAAGCGAATGAGACTACGGAGGCATTCAACAAAATTCTAGAGACTGCGCTGACAAAGGTCTGCAATGCGTGACGCAATGACTGGGATTTGTGCATTCCTGCCATGATATGGGCATATAGAACTACATGCAAGACGCTGATAGGCTAGACACTGTTTCAGTTAGTTTATGGCAAGGAGTTTGTTATGCCTATGGAATATATTGTGCCTAGTCTATGGATTGTAGTGATCACAGGTATGGTAGATCCCGAGGCCCTAGAAGAGTGGCTCGCATAGCTAGAAGAATTGGAGGAGGAATGATTTTTGGCTGGATTCTATTAGCAGGTACAGAAATAGTACAAGAAAGTGTGGCACGATCATCATAGCAAGGTGCGCATCTTCAAAGGGAATGATCTTGTATTGCTTTATGACAGTAAGTTCGAAAAAATCTCGAGAAAACTCTGCATGCACTGGTAGGGACCCTATGTCATCAAAGAAGTGACCAATGGGGGCATGGTTCAGCTGGCTAAACTGAATGGAGACCTCTTCTCGAGAAGAGTGAACGGAAGTCGCCTCAAGCTCTACATGGGTGGGCCGACCGCTTGACTAGCCATTCAGAAGATAGTCTCACCACTCCACCTAGTTGCAAGGGAGTGAGGGAAGATAAAGTAGCCTGGGGGACGGATGCACGAGTACTATGGTACGTGTACATTTGACCATATGCAAGGCTCATGGTCACACGAGAAGGCTCACGTGGACACATTGATAAAAGGAATGATGATCGTTAGCTATGAAAAGATGGTTGCATCATGGAAAAAGGAAGCGGGCGGCGGGCAATTAAAAGAAACAGTACGAGTCAGATATGGAATGAATGGCTACATATTCCACACGGGAAGCTTACACAAATGGGAAAAATTGGCAATCACTACATTTGAATTTCCCATGACTTATAAAGTACCGAGGGCAGTCGACTGGGTGGCCTACCTTTCGGAAACACAGATTGAGTTGTTCATTGTCTATGCACAAGGTATGTGCTTGAAGGTATTAATCTGTCTGATAGAGAGGCTGAACTCTCTGAGGACTATACGAGTGATAGATGCGGGCCTCCTGCAGGCTGCAGCATCACTAGTAGGAGATTTACCGAAAAAGAAGGAACATGAAGCATAATTGGTCCAGAGGCCGTCGCCTCGCCCAAGGGTAGTTCAGTGCACTACAAAAGAACAATAAAAGGATGAACAGATGGTGACCATGGGTAGATATGTAGTTAGTAAGTCACCTCTGATGTCCCTCGAAGATTGGAATCTTATGGACAACAGTCAGGGTCTTGCAAAATTGTAACACAAGTTGTAGCGAATAGTGCAAAGGGCAGGTATGATGGTCGGAGGAAGTTGCAGTGGTACCAGGAGTCATCTCCCCTGCTCATGCTAGACTCTTCGGAGGGGGTGTTCTGTGTTAACCGAGCAGAGAAGAATGAGCATTATCGGTTGTGCGATGTGGTAGAAACACTGAAGCAGAAGCCAGATGAAGCATTGTAGAAGACAAGGAAGGAGTAGCAGGACGACGAGCACCACTCAAAGGGAGGCAAACTGTGAAGCCATGGGAGCACATCTAGCCGTACTGACGAGTGACTCGAGACAAGTCACGATGATTGTGTTGGGGGATTGTTGGGTAGCGGAGGTCTCGCATAACGGTTTGGGGAAGAAAGCCTAAGAAATAGGATTAAAATATTGTAAAAAATCCGAAGTATGCAAAGCGTGAAGTGTAATAGATTGAGTCAAAGGGTAGTCCGCCTGAAAATAGTAAAAAGTAATGTAAATAGAGTTAGCCCACAGAAGGAGCATGGCCAATGAAGGGTATAAATAGAACGCGACTCTATGAGGGAAAAATAGTTCTTTTGAAGGAAAAAATGTAATGGGTTCTTAAAGGAGATAATCTAAAAGCATTTATAAGTTTGAGTCGAGGGTTTGTAGTAGGTAGAGGCTCTGCAGCTATGTGCACAGAGGCTTGGAAGGTCTGCAGCTGTGTGCGCAGACCCATGTAGCTGAGTGTGCAAGGTAGATCTGGATGTATTAGTGGAAAATAATAATAAAGATAGGTTTACTTCTGTAAATTTTGTGTTATTTCTCATCTGTCTTTATGGTTCACCTTTCAATATCTGGTTAATGTAAATGTGATTAAGTGTATGCGAATCTGGGTTCATTTTGTGCGTGAATCAATTATGTTGGTTAAATGTTTGCTTAAAGACCCTGTTGAGGAACTCTGAATCATAAGAGTAGAACAATGCAATAATAATAAAATTATAATCACTCTAGATCAGTGCGAGTAGCGTGGGGCTGTAAACCAGTGCGCAAACCTCCTAGACCACACTAAGGCATCCCTAGGGTGCGGAAACCTATTTCCAACACCCTCCCCTACTACCTTGGGTGAGACCTCAATCTATGCTTCGTGGGATGTTACCGAAAGAGTCGGTAGTTGTGGGATTTGTTTGGCTAAATAATTCTTCTAAACTTGGGTCAGGCCCATAGCAGGCAACAACGATAGTCAATAGAGAACCTTTAGGTTCCATCCTTTGTCTGTAATAACATGATTGGGCTCCTGGAGGGTTATGAACGTGGCCTGATGTTCCCTTTCTCCAACAACTCTTGAATTTGCCTCTTGATTTTATCATTCTCCAAATTGGTCCATTGGGTAGCAGCAACCCTAGGGTTTGATCGATGGAATGCTTGACTAGATAGTGTAGGGGTACCCTGTGCATGAGGTGAAGATGTTCCTATACTCCTCCATGACCTTATCCATTTTCTACTACAGTGCTTAGGAACACTGTCTAGAGGTTGTGGATGTGGTCCCAATCTTATTTTTGCCCTGAGGGAAAATAATAAGGAAGACAAATTTCTTGTTCTAGGAAATGATCTCATTGCATTACTTCATAGAGATAAAGGAGATGAAGGTAGGTGGTGCTATCTCCGGTGTCGTGTATAACTTATTTCCCAATGTAATAATGATAGTGTGAGGCCTAGACTCATACACATCATGATGCTTCCACAAGTATGGTTGGCCTAATAATACATCACAAACTTCAAGAGCAGTAACATGATAGATAGAGTACCTCATCTATGAAGGGCTTGATCTTGTAGGGAAGGAAACATTACTGGCTGACATGGAGATCTCATCCTTAGTGAAGCCACTTGATGGTGTACGACTATGGGTGATTGTTGTGAAAAATATTGAGACGGGGGGGTGGGCGGGGTGGGGTGAATCAGTATTTTAGGTGGGGTGAATCAGTATTTTAAACTATAAATTTCAAATTTTATATTCTAAAATATGTACACTATTGTTAATAGAGAAACCTATGTATATACCCTACTTCAGAAAAATACAACATTGTATATCCAGTTTACAGATTTTTCATGTGTTATATCATATGATAATCTTTAATCATTGTATCAATATATTAATTACTTATGAGTATGCAGTAAAGAACTTATAAAAATCACAACAAATGATAAAAACGCATAGAACACCAACATTTTTAGGTGTAAACACAATGTGGGAGGAAACCACCATTGTTGTTGTCTATGTCTCCTTTCTATAATATAGGGAAAATATTCATTACATTTTTACTGATGTAGACTCTTATTAGTGCGCAAGCACTAAATTGCAAGAGGTTACAACCTCCACTCATTCTCTAGCTCTTACTAAAAGAGAGCTACAACCCCCTCTTGTTTGCCGACTTCTACCGAAAGGGAACTTCTACCCCATTTCTGAAGGATGAAACCCTTAGTTACTTATCGACCACTTTTCATAATGTTTCAAAGTAGATCCACCTATCAAACAATCAGTAAACAACTTGTAGTCCACCTTTCATCATATTTTTTGAACTGGACCCATTTCAACAATAATACCAAACAAACCTTTCAAACTGAAGTACTCAATTTGAGTCACTATAACACTCCAATTCAACTGAATTTCTGAAGCTCAAGTCACTGAATGTAGAACCCAACCATAACAAAAAATAATCAGAATAAGTACTTGACTATACTGAATAAGGCTCGTGTATGTACACACTTCCTCTGTATAACACCTATGTACAAATCATTGGACCATAAATAGATCAATAACAAAATATTGAACAAATCACAGATCCCCATACTATAGCATCATTTGCAATCAACCAACCCAATCATCATTATCAGACACAAATCATCAAGATAGATACATCATTGGCAGCTGACAAAATATAGAGCAGAACTCATCAAGTGTCATCATCAAAGCACACTACAAACCCTAACATATATACATGATTACCATAGTATAAATCGGTTTATGTATGCAACTATCATGTATAACACCCACGTACAAATATCAACATACTGTAAAATTTATCTCATAATATATACACAACGCTATAGAGATAGATCCACATATGTATGTGACCATTCAAAAGAAAATTGGCATACAAATCTAAAATCACTGAATGATACCTTTGCTGCATATAACATCTGTCAAAACCAAATCTTGGCATATATAACGTTACAATATCACATCATTATATGCAGATTCATATCATTATCATAGGATTATCAATGTTATCTATGAACATAAACAGATTAAGAAATATGTATTCCTTTTAGATCTATTAGATCTGAACTGTCTCCTTGCTTCCTAGTGCAAACCTGCTCCAAATCAAATCACATATAGGTAGTTCATTCTATTGCACACCTAACACCTTGATCTACATCTCCTCTTATAGCTTTAGCCTTGACCAATACATTGGGTAAAGCCTTTGGTAAAGTCATTAGTATTCTTTGAAGGGACCAATAGTTGTTATCGCACCAATTACTATGGTCCAATACCATGGTAGTGACCCTTGGTATCCAAAATACTATGGTTCGTATTTTGTATGTGAATTTCACTTATAGGAACAATGTATATACACAACCCTTCTTCATAGGATCCATGTATACTTTCTCAAACATTAGTGTTATCATTCATATGTCTCTGAACTATCATTTCTCTATTCATAACATCTGTAGCATTTGTACCAATCTACATTATTTTCGCAATCATCAATGTTGATATATTTATTAAGGAGGTTACCATCAAGGACAACACATTATCCATAATGCCAACATCTTGGTGTGGTCATTAGGCCCAACTTCTTTAAAACCTCTGCTGAAATGAGGTTCTTTTGGCTCCCGTTGTCGACAATGAATTGCAATGGATAACCCTTCACCCACATTTGTGAGTGGAAGACACACTCCCCCTCCTCAGGATCTTCAAGCTCAATCTTCTAGATCTTGGTGTTGGTAACGATGGCACTAGGCTCCACGTCAATAATCTGCTTCCCTTTGCCATTCCCCCTGTTAGGTTCTGAATCAAACTTAGAAGATGCATTTGACTTTGAATCCTTCAACTCAACCATGAGTGACTACTTGGTTCTATACTCACTTTTGTTGTGACTGGGACTCTTATAGAACTCACACCATTTTCATGTTTCTTTCTTTGTCTTCATGGTTTTGTTCTTTACTTGCATCTTCGTTGGGTTATTCCAAGTCACCCCACCTTAGATTTATCCTTTGTTTTACAGTTTGGGGGCACCTTTCACTTTCTTCATATTTGTAGATCCAAAGTCTCGCTTATTTTGTTTAAATTTATGCTCAATCTTGACAGTATATTGATAGGAAGTGCCAAGGAAGGAGATGACCATGAACTCCATCTCATCCTAGATTTACTTGTGTAGACAACCACTGTACTTGAGTGCTAGATGTCACTCAGAATCCTTGATACCCAACTTCGTGTGAAGGGTATGAAAAGTATTTGTGAATTCTGACATGTCTTGGTCCCTACCCTATTGCAGTGTGATCCACGTTATGTATCTATATTCATAGCTCCCGATAGGGTAATACTTCTCCTTGATGGTGTCTCAGAAAGAATTCTAAGTAGGTGCATATGAAAATAGTGAGGGTTACCTCTCTTCCATCTTCTCATACTACATTTCCCACCAATCCTTGATGTGGAGTGAAGCTTTGAGTAGTGCAAAAGTAATCTTTTTCCCATTGGAAAAATCATGAACCAAAGAACATCCTTCCAACAGATTTAACCATTTATCTATGACATGTGTATCTATTTGGCCTTCAAATTTGGGGATGTCAAATTTGACTTGTACCTCAAAGTGAGTGGCACCTCCAGAATGGCTGCTGGATGAAGATGTGTTGCATGTGGGTAGACGTTGAGGGATCTAGATAAAGTTGTCCATCATTGCGTTCCTTTGTTGCTTGAGGGCTTCTTCGAGCAATATTTTGAAATTACTTCTTGCTCCCTCATATTTCTTTTCTTTTGCCATAGGAGGTTGTCAGGGTTTACGAGGCTAGTCTTGGACAGGTTCAACCAATTCGAGCCTTTAACTCCTTATACCCCAACCTCAGTAGGGACATGAAAAGAAAAATTGAGAAAGAGTAGACCGCTCTAGTACCACTGCTACATAATTACACAAGAACAAAATAGAATAAAAGTGTAAACATAAACAAAAATATTCAAAAGAAATAAATCTTCATTTCATAAAGAACTGACAGATGCTTACATACAGAATGCAAATAAACTAGCTTGGGTGATAGTAGCTTACCTCTAAGAAGAGATGTGGCAACTACATGCCTCTGAGCTATGTTACAATGAGGTTGAAGGGAATTTTCATTATTGAACAACAAAGGGAAACCATTAACAATAAAAAATCTAACCCTAGGAGATGGAACAGTAAGAGTTTGTGGGCTCATTGGGGTTAGTTGGGCATCCAACTTTCTGGGTGGTAACTTGGTCATACGATATCTATTTGGCATGTATGATACCTTTGTAGAAAGATCTCTCCGAGTACTAAAATATATGCGACAAACCATTGCTTATGGGTATGGAGTTGCTATGGACCTAAAAAACTGTCATTTAGGGGGTCAAAACATCTCTGGAAGTTGAGGACTTGAAAAACTGCCAAAAATAGGTTGATTTACAATAGGTTGACCTAGGCTTGAATCTACACTACTCATAAGTGGAAAAAACTTGGTCATGTGATATTTGTTTGTAATTATCTAAAACAATAGACTTGAATCTACACTACTCATCAGCGGAAAAAAATAAATGATCACAAAATCATGGAGCATACAAGAGAAATAATTCAATAAATAGAATACACAATGATTTACTTGGGACATTCATAGATAAAAAAACCATGTTATCTATATATTTCATTAGTTAGAAAATATGAGAATATTACAATGCTTTGTTCAAGTCCGGGCAACCTTTCCACTATCTCTATCTGTATCACTTATTCCTAGAGAAGCCCAGGCCAATAATTAACCAATTTTCCAAAACTAATGTAATTATCTAAAACAATAGACTTGAATCTACACTACTCATCTAAAACAATGTTTTATAATATTACAATACTATCATTTTACAATGCAAAGGTTGCCCAGGCTTGAACAAAGCATTGTAATTATCTAAAACAAACCCGGGCTTGAACAAAGCATTGAACCTGGGCAACATTTCCACTATCTCTATCTGTATCACTTATTCCTAGACAAGCCCAGGCTAATAATTAACCAATTTTCTAAAACTATGGGTCGTAACTTGGTCATATGATATCTGTTTTGGATGTATGATACCTTGTTAGAAATATCTCTCCAAGTACTAAAATATATGCGACAAACCATTTCTTATGTTTATGGAGTTGCTATGGACCTAAAAAAATGTCATTTAGGGGGTCAAAACATCTCTGGAAGTTGAGGACTTGAAAAACTACCAAAATTAGGTTGATTTACAATAGGTTGACCTAGGCTTGAATCTACAATAGAATTGAATTTACACTACTACATCTCGGATGTAGGTGGATATGACTTCTTCATGAAGGAGCAAGTCTCGAAGGCTCGACAATCACTCAAAGGTATGCATGTAGAGATTTACATATCCACCTACATCCTGGATGCAGTATGTTCCCAAGAGGAGTTCCCAGGCTTGGAGTGGGCATGGTCACCGATGGAGACTGTTGTGAACACATATTTAAAGTTATTTTCTAAATGCAGCTTCAAAGGAGTAATCACACAGATGTCCAATAATATTTTCGTCCTTGTGTACAAGATGATATTCAAACAGGATCCACCTTACATGTCAAAGGAAGCAATGGAGGCATTGATAGGCATTGCAGATTGGTATGCCTCACCGTCCGACACTTTCATTCGAATGTTCAGTGTGGCGATGCCTCTGCATGTTATGCCAAAGTTTGCCTTGGACGTACTTTTCATGCAAGAAGTAGCATATCACATCTCACTAGGACTGACAGCGAGACCGCAACAGAAGAAGAAGGCACCTTGGCCCACTCTTCCATTGCAGATTGCGTTATATGAGATCTGGAGTATTAAGAAAGTAGATGTTGAAGCATAACTAATGAAAAAGTACCCATTCGACCTCTGAAGCTACAATCCGTATGACCCACATTGCATTGTGAAGGATAATTGCATGAGAGTTTAGTTGAACTGGATCTACGAGGCATTTCATTGGCCGAGGAGGATCCATGGAGATATTGCTATAGGTTCTCCAGACACAACAAACCGGTCAGATTCGTTGTGGAGTGGTTAGCGAAGCAACATGAAGCAGCATCATGTAGACCACCAGCAGTAGCAACAGTGGTAGTAGAGCCAAGCATACCAGTGCATGACAAAGGGAAGAGGAAGATTGTTGATCACATGGAGGAGGAGAAAAGCTACAAGTTTCAATCAGATCCACTTGTAGAGAAAGTAGTTATGGCTATATAGGCAAAGAGGCAGCAACATGAAAAGTGAATCGCGCGAAGGCAGAAGGACAAGAAGAGAATGGAAGAAGTAGATAAGGAGTTACATGACCTGAGGGAGTAACTCCGAAAGGAACAAGAGCTATACAAAAAGGAGAGGGAAGCACAACAGCAGCAGATACAGTAGGGAGCGCAACATGTGCAAACCGATGAAGCAACACCCACACAAGTAGTTGATTCATCTGAACATCTGGCATCAGGTGAACAGGGTAAGCCATCGTAGGGGCAAGAATTTACTCATGAGATAGAACAACACTTCAACAGTTGGATGCATGCATGGAGAAGCAAGAGTTGGAATAGGACACCGACCTCATGCCTCACCACAAAGAGGTTGACTCGCCTACCTCAATGCATCCAGATGATGAGCATGTCTCAGATGACCAAGGAGGCACTAAGATCCTTGGTGATCAACTAGAAGACGAGATGCACAACATCTCGTTTCATGAATCCCAACATATAGTTGTGCAGTCGCGCAGAGTGTCAACTATGGAGGATCAAACATCTCTTGTGCAAGTTGAAGAATAATTGATCGTGACTGATGGGTAAAAACATCCAACTTCCTTGGCCAAAGCAACTAGAGTGTATGCTAAAGCCACTAGCTCAAGTGTTCACATCCTAATAGCTGAGAATGAGTGAATGGAAAAGGAACTACAAACAACCAAGCAAGGAGGAGACTTGGTGACAATGTCCGCTTGAGCTAAAGTGAAGAAGGAAATACTAGATGAAGTATTGTCTCTTGGCACAGTTATGCGAGCATTGTAATACGAGTTTGGTACCATGCACAAGGCAGTTATCCATCTCAATGGATGGCAACAATGATGTGTTAGGAGAGCATGCATCCTGATGAACATACATGTTGTTTTTAATGACATGCAAACATGGATGATGAAGTACAAGGGAGCCCCACTTCACTTGCCTAAGATGATGAGGGTCGATGCGGTCGAGTTGAAGGCATGTATCTGGAGTCAGATCCAAAATTATGATGAGCTCTCATAGTTCATCACTAACATACAGGCCTCCCATGCATGATTATTCAAGAGTATGGATGTTGTGGTGTGCACTCATGCGATCCCATCAATCAGGACTCTCACCCAGGCGAAGACCAAGAAGTAGGTCCGACTAGAGCTTGACTCATACTTCAACGAGTTGATGTGCATCACCACCAGCCCAGACTTGCCTATTAGTGCAAACATCAGTCGCAAGTGTTTTTCTAGTCTAGCCACATTGAAGACAATGACGCACGTGCTTTCAGACGAGTTGGATAGAGGAGCCCAAGCAGTGTACCCAGATGCTATGGAGGTGAAGGTTAGGTTTTAGATGGATGTCATCGAGGAACACATGGACACTATCAGAGACTACAAAGCTTGGCATCAATATGTTAATGTTGATCAACATGAGGATGTTGAGCAGTTGGACTTCTATAGTTGTCTAATTCAGAGCGATGTCTAGTTTGGCTTGCTCAAGCCATTGTGTTCACAAGGGTTCGTGTGCATTGTAATGTTGAGTCATGTCAATTTTAATTCAAGCATCAATAGTGAATGTAATAGTGAGAGAGTAGGTGAAGATTCATGAGGGTAGTTGAATAGTCACAAAGGGGAATGTCAAGCGCCACCCCAACCTTTGCTATAAATAGTCCCTCATAACTCATTGTATAGGATTTTGGTCAGCCAAGCTTCTGATAAGACTATCTTGGAGAAAGCTTGGGCAGTATTGTAATGCGCCTTGGCTTCTCCATGACACAGTGGTAGTTCATCTCTTTGGATGAGCAGGCGGTTGTGGCTGTAACATTCCACTATTAGGGCTAGCAGGTTTACATGGATGTATTGTATGATTGGGAATTACACTTCTTTATAAATAAGATCCAACACATTTTCATGCATATGTTGTTATTGTAGTTGGACTGTTCTAGTTGCTTAGCAATATATGTTGCTTAACTTACATAGTTGTGTATGAACTGATCTATATGCGATTATATGAATCTTGTTATATATGTGTTGTTGTTTTAACCATCACTTTGGATTGTTGAGTGATCTGCTTTCTAGCTTGTGACGCATCTTCGCTCCTGTGTTCCCTTCTTAGTTGAGTACTGCTACAAGTTGCAAAGGGGCACACTCATCTCAACCCCCATGCGTTAGAACCTCTCAGTCACCTTCCTTGACTCACTAGAGCAGTCACACCCTTGCTACTAACAGAGTTATCTTACTTGCCTCTATGCGACATCATGGTCAAGGCATTACCTTACGACCCACTGCTAGGACTCCTACACCAAACGTTTTGAGGTCTAATTGGGATGTCTTACCAAGGAGATTCCCTTGACATGTTGGTGGGTCTGGAACCGTCAACGTGTTGTTAGTGGACAAACTTAGATAAACACAACATTGTAAATAGTGGAAACAATGCATACATAAACATAAATTAAAACAAAGAGGTAAATACACAAACAATGTTCATTGGAGCAAACAAGTCAATAAAATAATGGAAAAATCTCCCTTTATTGACTGTTGGTAGTAGAGGTTGGCTACAATAGATGAATATTAGACACTTGAAGAGAATTATTTGATCTATGGTGCTCAAAAATCCTTAACAAGGGGGTGCTTTTCCTCAATCTCTTTGCAAGTTTCTCCTCTCTCTCAAAGAAGTATGAAGACTCTCCAATGGTGGATTCCTCTTTTCTCACTAAGATCATGGACTTCTTAGAAGAAATATGGCCAAAATTCTAGTGCTCTTCCCTTCTTTGGCTTCAATGGGATGGTGGTTTGCTCTAATAGAAATTTGGCCAACATAACAATGTCTCATATTTTGGCTCTCCCATGGCCTCTTTATATAGAATTTTTGAATCAATCTTCTCTATCTTAGTTTATGCATGATAATGACACATGAGTAGGACAAGATGATTCCATTGAGGGTTGCATATCTTCAGGGTGACTCAAATTCTGTTGTCTTGGACTGAGATCATGTTAGAGAATCGACTCGAAGTGTGTGAAGTGGTCTCAAATTGTTGAGTCAACCATTTTTTCAACGCGTGACTTTTGAAGGATATTCCACACGCATGTGCATATCAAAGAAATAACTGTGATGACATCAATTGTTTTATCTTTTTAAACTTTGTACCTTAGGAGAAATTAGATTTTTTAAACTTCATGATGTATTCAGTTGGAAAATATTCACCTTTGCATTCTGTTGGATGTCTTTTACCATTTTCTAGATTATGCAAACATGTGTATGATTTTCTAGTGTTAATAGGTGTAATGCATTTTTTCTTGCTTGAGACTCCCTTGATTTCTCCTTGAATGAATTCCCTCATCTTGGCATTCTAGCCACACTACTACCCAATGAACTCTTCCTTCCATATTTTCAACTCACTCATAGTCATTTTTGCATCCTTCAATATTCCCCACCAATAACTAGTCTTCAGCAAGTGGTTCTATTGTCATCACGTGTGGTAATGGGGTTGTTGTTGGCCCAACTCCCTACACCACCCGTTCGATTTGTTCTTAACCCAGTTCCTCTTTCCAGTATAGCCCATCTCCTTTAATTCTTGTCCTCTTATGCATGTGGGATTTCCCAATGGAGGTATGGCTCTCTTCCTCTCTTCCTTTAGTTGAATCAATGCATAGTCAACCCATTTAAGGAAAACTAGTCAGTTTCCATTCTAGCATTAAACAACCAACATCCTCTAATTTTCCCAAGCAATATCTCTCCCTAAGCTCTGAAATCTATGTCCCAATATCTCAGGCCATTGATTACAAAATTATGATTAGAATATTTACAAGAGGGGAATTAATGAGGGGTTGTCACATCCAACTAGTACGTGTTTGAAATTATAGTTCTACAAGTGAAAGGATGAGCATGGATACTTTCTGAGATGTAAGTGAGATGCCTTATTCTTACTTAAGAAGCCAAGAATTTGATTGTTGACTAAATTTTTAAAGAGGAATTATAATTTTGTAGTGATACTTGCATGATTGGGGTATGCAATGAGGCTGAGATGGACCATATGTATACTTTTCTATTCATAAGGTTCTTCAAGCCATAATGAAGCATTTGTTGCAAAGAAGAATACGTTGAGATGAAAACTAAGGAAGCAGTCATTAAGAAGGAGTGTTGGAATATGAAACTCCTAGTTGTATTATGTGTGATCACATTTGTGGTTTCTTTTATTATTGGTCATATTAGGTAGAGTTGATATCTACACAGAGATTTTATTCCTAGTTTTTAGGAGATGGCTAGATGGAGTTAGTTTTTAGAGATTATCTCAAATTGGTTAGCTTCCTAGAATAGAATGTGGTGGAGATATTCTCTTAACTGAGTGATTATGTGTCTAAAATAATTTTCCTATCTCGAGGCAGTTTTCATATATCTATATTTATTTTATTACACCATTCAGTAAAGTGCTCAACACAATTTTGTGTGTAATCATAGCTTTCTTTGGAGGCATGTTGAAAAATAATAATAGCCCTCCTCTTTATTATAATAAGAAAATTGTGTAGAATTTCCTGCAAATTCTCTACAAATCTGACTGTAGATTAACTCGATAATGCAATATACGAAAGAAAATTACTATAATCTAATTCTACTATCAAACTTGTGGAACCTTAAAGATTGAGCTGAATCAAAGTTGAACACATATAACCATAAGAAGAAGAACCAATACACATGAAACACAGAAAATACTTAGGGGAAAGGCTCAGCTAAAAACCCCACTATCTGTATTATCATACAAGGTGGAAATATCTCAGAATTACACAAAGCCTTAGCTCTCACAACTAGCCAACTCTCACTATAATCTTCCTGGATGCTCACAGGAAATCAAAGATTCTCACAAGCCTTCTCATCTGCCCTCCTAATGCAAAAATATTGCATTTTCCTCACCATTCCCCGGACTTGTGGGTTATGGCCCATCTATTCAAATCAGAAGCATTTACATTGGTGAGTTTTATATAAAACCCAACCATTCACCAAATAGTGGAATAACATAAAACCTGCCAATGAACATTGGTCCCACGTAAATGCACAAGACCGGACCTCAAATAAAATAAACCCATGTCCATAAACTTCTCAGGTTCTTTTTTGGAATTAATGCCCAATCACTTTATGACCTAATATCCATTGGATAATAGGGCCATCAAATCCTATGGCTTGCAGGTCTTCAAGTAGCACACGGGTTAAAAACAGGCCTAACCCCTGCCATTGACTGTGACCTAAAAGTTTGAAATTGAGATCGACGGTTAGGAGTGAGTGCGGAACTTCAGCCACGATCAAGACATACGAACACTCCTATCCCCCACAGTTCTTGTCACCACCGATCTAATAGATCTGTTGATCTAACGATCTAGATCTATTCTTCTCCCATTGATATCCGTTGATCTCTATGATCTGACGACTCCCTCTATGCTTGTTCACTTATGATGGAATCTATGTCAAACACATCTCCTTTATTCATGGGGAATATACTAGCCCAAATCAGATCAATTTTGAATCCAGCTTCATCATTATACTTCTGGTCAATTCGTATATATTACTTCCTCTTGGTTTCAAACAGAGAATTACCATGTTGATTTCATTCCTAGAATGGTCGAATTTAGATGTTACCGAAGATCTTCTTTCCTAATTCAACTATGAGTTGTCTTTGAAAAATGCATGGATTCCATTCTAGTTCGAATTTCACCAATTACATATTGTGTGAAATAGATTTCCTGGCTCAATCAGATCCAAATCTTTGATCATCTTGATCCAATGATCACTATAACAAATGGATCCAGTAACTTAATATACACATAACTACTTTAACTTCGATCAGATCATCATGATGATCACGATCACTCTCTCTCGTTCCACTGGATTCCTGTATGGAGCTCTTGGCTAATGATTCACACTAAACTTCAGACAGACACAGATTCATCTACCATCCTTACCCAATCAGAGAATCAACATGTCATACATATATGATGGTTTATTTGATTGTTGAACTCCTAACTTGATTTCACCTTCTTACTCTACATAAAACAAAGTTCTCCTTCATGGATATGACTCAATATTCGTGGACAGACAAGGTACCTCCTTCAATGTTGTAAAGAAATTACTGATACGCACTCCAAATTCTTGAAACACTTTACACTGCTCCAATCACTAAGAGATCTCGTAATAGCTGGTCAAATTTCATGACCTCTACAAATACCTTCTGCATTGATAACTTCAACTCAGCATCATAGTCTTCTTCAACACATATTTTCAGATCTTAAAGATTCAACTTATTATGATGGTCTTCTAAAATGATAAAATTGCTTCAACACAGAACATTAAAGGAGTTAATCTCTTATCCAAGACTTCAATAGGAATTCAATCAATCAACAATCATCCAAGATGAAATAACATAATGAAAACTTTCTTTCATTAATCAAACTATAAACATAAAATGCTTGGCCCAATTTCTACATTTGAAATTTCCCTCACACATTTCCTCACACCCATCTCTATCTTTTTCTCTATCGCTACTTCTCCTTATCCTCTCTATCCTCTCTATCCTCATACGTAGGCTTACATTTATGGAATTAATTACATAGTTATGGATTATTCTAAATCCATGATTTTCTCTATAGATCACTTAATTAAATACCTAAAATATCTTATCCCTCTTTTGACTCACCTAAATTCTATTCAAGGAGCTCATAATCCATAACATATATGTACAACCCAACTCCTCTCATATTCTCAATTATAAGAGAATATTTACAATAAACCACACACTCAGATTTTTCTCTTAAAATGTACTTAATTTATAAAATAATTAAGAAAAACATCACCCCTAAATCAACAAAATAAATAATGACATTTCAGCAGGATGCTCTTGCATCAGACTCCCCATGTAGAAAATTTTCCATAGACACTTGTCTATGAGGTCTGTCACTTTTCTGTAATAATGTGACAACCACAAGTCTCAGTGAATTGCTAGCTCTAGGATTCCAAACTCTGTTTTGTCGTTGGTCCTTTAAATTATCAACTCCATTCTATAATTTTGCACATAATTCCCAGAATAGTATTTTGAGAGAATTATTGAACATGATTCTTGACATTCCATGCCACACCATCTTTACCTCTAGAAATATAGACTTGTGAACCGCAAGTGGAAACTTGAATACCCACTTTTCTGGTCTTTGAATTTCGAATGGGTTTTGAACTGCCTCTACATCAACACTTATAGTTTTATCAGCTAAGTCAGTAGTGCTAATTAATAAGAGATAAATCTAAAAGCTCACCATCACCAGCATCACTCACTCTGTCAACCAAATTTCATCGATTTTTAAAGCAATTACTTCCACCAATTCATCGAAGTAATTCCTCTTTGTCAATTACATCAATGGAATTGATGTTTTTTGTAGTGTCTTCTCCTCCTTCCATTGCAATTTCTCTGGTCGTATCTTCTTCGGCCTCTGGATCTTTATCTATTGCTTCCTTCTCCAATTGCGCTGGACACTCAAATTTCTGTAATGAAGAATAATCAAGAACTTCTTCTTGATCACAACTATAGTCATTGACTTCCCCTATTGTAACAAATTTCTCATCCAATAATGTACGTGCATTCATCAACAAATTATTAGTTTTAAAAATACAAGACCTTTTGCCCTCTTTTGATGTTTCAAGCACCAATCTCCCATCATAGACCTTCTGGATTTCAACAGATCCTCTTTGTTGTGACTCCATTCCTTTGAGTCTCTCCTTCTCTAAGAAATCAATATGAATTTGCCCAAGTTCTCTGAACTTGTTTATCAGCTTGTCATTCCACGTTTGTTGCAATAGCTTCCACTTGACCTATTTCTTCATCCTCCATATGTATCTTCAGTCTTCATTTGTCTTTCTCTATAGCCACGTCGTTAATATATCTACTTCTTCTCTCACTACTACCAGACTAATCTCATGCTCTTCATTCTGCTGCCAATTTCTATACTCCGCAATCTATTGCTTTTCTCAAATTTACTCTCATGTTGCTGATCATCTCTTTTAAATTGTTGGTTTCTTCCTCTTTATCCTACCCGATTAATACTTATGTTTCCTTCATGTCTCTAAGGACATAACTTTATTTTGCTCCTAATCCTTTATCTCATCTTCAAATAATCTCTGCTCAATTTCTATGATTTCAACATCATATTTATTAATGTTGTCTTCCGTACCTACAACCACATTATTAATTGAAGAGTCAAAACATTTACTTAACTCTATAAACGCTAGAGACATTTCATCCTTATCATGCATGGTAACCATAATCTCTTCTTTATCAGGTTTTGAAAGATTCATTTCTCCTTTAGGTCCCTTGAGAAATCTTTCCAAGAATTCTATTTCCATGTGAAATCTTTCCAGCATTTCATCACAACCTTCATTCTCAGCTTCATTATTTTTTTGGAAATCCTCCTGAGTTATCATGTTTTCTGTACCATCACATTGCAAAATTCTTTCATCAATTTCGTTAAACAAATTCATTTGTTTACCTCCTTGGAATACCACTACGACATTTTCATTATGCTTCTGGTCCATAACAACTTCAACTGACTGTCTTACACCAAACAGAAATTCATCTATGAATTATTTCTGTTGCAATAAATCAACACCTTCCTCCTCTAAACGGCATTCTCCATCATACTTCACCTCAATAGCTTTATTCATATTTGTGACAGTTTCACCAAATTGTCCACCATCTTCTGCACATCCTGCAAACACACACAAACTATGAGATTTAAAAACACAAGGCTTCATAGCCTCATCCGCTTCCCTTGTCAACATATCTTTGAATTGTTTTGAACTATTCCAATAGTCCATGAGATCTTCAACTGATCTCCCATTATCCTCTTCACCCAAAATTTCACCCTGTTCTAGTCCACAAATGGAAACTTCCATTTATGACTCTGCTTCTCTAAGGTTTTCCATAAATTGCTTCACTTATCTTTTTCATAGCCTTCTCTGTAAATTAGGCCACTTCAATGTTTTTTTCTTCAAGACCCAACCTTGTCTTTGGATTTCCCCTAGCAGCATTGTTAACACATCAAGTTATTCTCTTATCTCCTTGTCAATCTCTGCTTGACTCATCTGTTTCCTGTGGATTGATTTAGCACCCTTTTCCTTCATCTTGTATCCTTCTTCTAAACCTTCAATATGAATTTCCATATCCATCTTATCTTCTGTGTGAGCTTCTACACTTGCAACCAATCAACTTCCTTGTGAGTTGATCTTCTCACCACGCTTCTCCTTTGCCTAGTTTCTAAGTCCTCTTTTCTTTAGAACTTTCTCTCTCTCTAGTTGCTACACTCACTTCTCTTAAGGACTCCTCTATCCTTGTCTATTCCAAGCCTCAGCTAAAATGAGAATCTGGTACAATCTCTAAGAGCTTCCAAAAGTTCTTCCTACAGTCTTACTATTGTAGTCTTCTGCCAAAATTTTCTATTCATTCAACTGTTGCGAACTTTCATACCTTTGTAATCATAAATCTCCATTGTACGAACACCCTTGCTTTGATACCACTTTGATGCAGCAATACTACATTTTCCTCACCATTCCCCGGACTTGTGGGTTATGGCCCACCTATTCAAATTAGAAGTGTTTACATTGTGGGTTTTATCTAAAACCTAACCAATCACCAAGCAATGGAATAACAAAGAACCCGCCAACGAGCACAGGTCCCACCTGAATGCACAAGACTGAACCTCAAATAAAATAAACCCGCGTCCATAAACTTCTCGGGTCCATTTTTACAATTAATGCTTGATCACTTTATGACCCAATATCTGTTGGATAACAGGGACATCAAATCCTATGACTTGTGGTTCTTCAAGTAGTACATGGGTTAAAAATAGGCCTAACCCCTGCTATTGACTATGACCTAAAAGTTTGAAATAGAGATCAACAACTAGAAGTGAGTGCGGAACTTCAACCACGATCAAGACATCTGAACAATCCTATCCCCCATAGTTGTTGTCACCTTCGATCTAATATATTTGTCGATCTAACAATTCAAATCTATTCTTTCGCCATTAATATCCATCGATCTAAGTGATCCGATGACTCCCTTTGTGCTTGTTCACTAATGATGGAATCTATGTCAAACACATCTCCTTTATTCGTGGGGAATATACCAGCCCAAATCAAATCAATTCTGAATCCAATTTCATCATTATACTTCTGGTTAATTCGTACATATGACTTCCTCTTGGTTTCAAACAGAGAATTACCATGTTGATTTCATTCCTAGAATGGTCAAATTTAGGTGTTACCTCAAATATTCTTTCCTAATTCAAATGTGAGTTGTCTCTAAAAAAAAATGTATGGATTCCATTCTAGTTTAAATTTCATCAATTACATGTTGTGTGAAACAGAGTTCCTGGCTCAATCAGATCCAAAAATTTGATCATCTTGATCCAAATATCACTATAACAAATGGAGTCAATGACTTAATATACACATAAATACTCTAACTTTGATTAGATCATGATGATGATCACAATTTCTCTCTCTGGTTCCACTAGATTCCTGTACGGAGCTCTCCAATAATGATTCACACTAAACTTCACACAGACACAGATTCATCTACCATCCTTACCCAATCATAGAATCGACATGTCATACATATATGACAGTTTATTTGATTGTCGAATGCCCAACTTTATTTCACCTTCTTATTCTGCATAAAACAAAGTTCTCCTTCATGGATGTGACTTGATCTTCATGGACAGACAAGATACCTCCTTCAATGTTGTAAAGAAATTACCCATACACACTCCAAATTCTTGAAACAATTTACACTGCTCCAATCACTAAGAGATCTCATAATAGCTGGTCAAATTTCATGACCTCTGCAAATACCTTCTACATTGATAACTTCAGCTCAGCATCACAGGCTTCTTCAATGCGTGTTTTCAGATCTTAAATATTTGACTTACTACAATGGTCTTTTAAAATGATAAAATTGCTTCAACACAGAAAATTAAAGGAGATAATCTCTTATCCAAGACTTCAACAGGAATTCAATCAATCAACAATCATCCAAGATGAAATAACATAATGAAAAATTTCTTTCATTAATCAAACTATATACATAAAATTCTTGGTCCGATTTCTACATTTGAAATGGTCTTCACATATTTCCTCACACCCATCTCTATCTTTTTCTCTATTTCTACTTCTCCCTATCCTCTCTATCCTCTCCATCCTCATACGAAGGCTTACATTTATAGAATTAATTACATAGTTATGGATTATTCTAAATCCATGGTTTTCTCTATAGATCACTAGACTAAATCCCTAAAATATCTTATCCCTCTTTTGACTCAACTAAGTTCTATTCAAGGAGCTCATATTCCCTAACATATCTATACAACCCAACTCCTCTCATATTGTCAATTATAAGAGAATATTTACAATAAACCACACACTCGGATTTTTCTCTTAAAATGTACATAATTTATAAAATAATTAAGAAAAACATCACCCCCTAAATCAACCAAATAAATAATGAAATTTGATCAGGATGATCCTGCATCAACTCCAAGCTCCTATTTCCTTGTGCAGTTTCTCCTGGGTGATCCTCTTATTACCAAATGGAACAGTGATCTCTCACACTGATCTCACACCCTGTAAAATTGTGCAGTCCTCAAGGAACCTTGTTCTTGCATGCATGAGTTTCCTTTATAGGAGAAAACATGCAACTGATATTACATTGTTCTTGACATTTATCTCAACTGGGTCTTTCTCTGAATAGACATGCATGAGTTAATGATGAGAGAATCTTCAGTTATCTGGAGTACACTAGTTGGATGCATGCATGCATTAACTGACTGAACTCACAATTAGTTCCTCAAACAGTTTGGAACTAATTTAACTAGACTTCACTTAGTTAACTGAGCTAACTAATTACAACTCAAATATAACTCATCCTTATCTCCTTAATTAAGTGATAATCTCCTTAATTTAAGGGATAACTATTGTATGAATTCACAAATACTTCTAGCTTGAATTTCTCCAACTAATTAACTCAATATGAATTAATTAATTATTTTTCAAGTAGCTCGTGAGACTAAATTCGAATTTTAATTCAAGGACAAATTAAAATTGGAATATTTTAAATTCTATTTTTATCATTTCTTGTTGCTATTTTCAACACTCCCTCTCAACAAGAAAGGAATTCAACTCGATCCCGGTCCTGAACCTTTGGAAAGTTCTGCTTGAAACGCTTCTCTCAATTGTTGTTGCTCCAACAACTTCAAAAACAAAAAAAAAAACATCCAACCTGAATCAGAATGATGCATCTATCATCAAAGTCTCTGGCTGTTATTGCCTTTGTCAAAGTCATCTGATTGTTTTCAATCCTTTTATGTGCTCTTCAGTATCTGACTGCTCTAGCCTCTGTCATTTTGATCTCTGACTGCATCAATCCCATTGATTCCTCCCGCTACTATGTACTTTGGGCTCCCGTAGCACGGTACGATCCATGAGATAAAACCTTTCAATGGACCTTGCCCAATTTCAGCCTTCTTGGGATTATCACTTCACATCGCCCCACCTCACACCTGGAGGTATGGCTGCATGTGATCCCTCTGCTGACTCTAATTGTGGCTCCTCCACAATTTTCTATGACTTCTTCTAGCGCTGCATGTTGAGAGGTAATTTACTTTCCCTCTCAACCACCAAGTCTTTAACATTTTCCTTGCTCCTCAAAGCTTTGCATGCATCTTGAACCTCAAGAGCATATAGCTTCTTGACTCATGAATAGATCTACTTCACCTGTCTTGTGGTGATGTGTCTAAGAAAACCTTTCCCTTAATAAAGACAACATCGTAGCCTTTTTCCTCCAACATCGCAATCGATACCAAATTCTTCTTTTGTCCAGGAACATACTTCACATCTGTCAAGCTAATAAGAGATCCATGCTCCCTCTAAAAAACAACTGTGCCCACTCGTGAAACACTATACCTTTCATCGTTACCCATCTCTATGCGCATCTTGAGGTCTTTCTCCTCTAAGGTACTGAATAAACTTTTATCGTCGATCATGTGGAATGAGGCTCCACTGTTAAGATACCAACTAGAACCCATCATCGATGACACCATGCATGCAATGAGGGTGAAGTCCATTTCAAACTAAGAGGCTAATGCCTCACCTTCTGATCCTACCGAGGATCCCTTCTTGGACTTCTTCAATGGGCAATTAGTCACATAATGACCCATCTCATGACAATTAAAGCATCTCACTTTAGATTTGTCAACCTTCTTCCCTTCATGAGAAGAATTTGATTTGGAATGAGAATCCTTCTCCTTCCCTTTCCTTGCCTTACTTGCTAAGGCCAGATTTTCTTCATCATCATCCTTGAATGAAGAACCATCTCGAGTTCTCCTCCTGATCTCCTCCTACATGATTTCCAACCATAGTCATTCCCAATCCAGTAGTTTCTCCCTTCCATTCACAAAGTCCTCGTAGCTATGCCAGCTCTTTGGAAGACCGAGGAGAGCAAGACTCACCATATCATCATCAACAATAGTTATTCCCACACTTCCAAGCTCATCTCTACAGGTGGTGAGCTTGTTCAAGTATGTCGAAATAGTATCACCCTTCTCCATCTTGATTCTTCAAAGTTTATTCTTGAGTGCCAATTTCCTCTAGTCGCTATTGTTCTGGTAGAGGTCCTTCTACTTATTCCACATTGAATATGGAGTATCCTTCCCATGGAGACTCAAGACAATATGGTCTCAAACTCCCTCAAGGATGATCTGCCTCGCCCTCGCCACACACTTCTTCCATTCGGCCAACTCTTGTGCATTAGTTGAAGTTTGCTTTGGGATTTCTCGATCAAGGAAATCCTTCAAGCCATTGTCTTCTAATATAGTCTCCATGCGATCTATCCATGCTATGTAATTCGAGCTGCCATCCAAGGCATACTCGAGTCTCAAGCCATAGAATGCCATTGACCAACCTAAATTACGATATGAATTCAATTTTCACTTGCAACCCTAAACTTCAAACTTTGAATTCTCTTCTCAATATACTGTTCATAGCTCCAATAACCTTTGCTCTGATACCATGTAGAATTTCCTGCAAATTATCTACAAATATACCTCTGAGATCTATGTAGAAAGTCTAACTGTGTTGGGTTGTGTTATATTCTTTCCACAACTAGCCCATGTAGTTAATTGGGGGGTTAGAAGAGGATTGGAGCCCCCCCCCCCCCCCCTTCGTTGTGTTGATTGCGTAGCGGGTGGGGGGGTCACAGGGGATTTGAGGGGTGCAGATAACCCCATATTAGGTTGGGTGGACCTACCTATGGTTTTGTGCATGATTTTCGCACATGGTTTTGAATGTGATGGTTTCGGTCCATGGTATTGGATGCTTTGGCATGTATAAATATGTATTGCAACATTGAGAGGAACATAATAAAAAATCAAGCTAGTAGTCTCAATTTTGGGATCCATGGGAAAATCTCTGTGTATATGTGTTATGCTCTCACATTGTTTATTTTCTGTGTTTTATAATTCGTATGTAGGTAATTTCTATATGGGGTTAAAACCTACATTTGGTATCAGAGCAGTTTTGGCTTCAAGGGGATGCCTTTGTTGCTGAGGGGTTTTGCTCGGGCCTGTGGTAAAGCCTGTTCAGTGAGAGATCTACAAGATCGATCCTGGTGGTGAAAGAAGATGGTGAGCAGTGTAGAGATAGAGATCAGAAAATTTAATGGTCATAGTTTTGAGTTGTGGAAACTCAAGAAGGAGGATCTGTTGGGGGATAAAGATCAGTGGATCGTAGTAGATCCGGGTACTAAACCAATGGGAGTGTTTGATGAAGAACGAAAGAAGTTAGATCGGAAGGCAAAGAGCACAATACGATTGTGTGTCTCAGATTCAATATTGCTGAATGTATCAAGGGAAGCTACGACTAAGGCTTTGTGGGACAAGTTAGTGACTTTGTACCAATCTAAGTCTCTAGTGAATAAACTGTTCCTGCAGAAAAGGTTGTATAACCTGAGGATGAAATATGGAGACTCAGTGACAAAGCATCTGAATGCATTTAATATTGTGGTAAGTCAGTCATTATCTGTTGAGATTGAAATTTCAGATGAAGATAAGTGCATGAGTTTGTTGTGTTCTCTACCAGATTTGTGGGATAGTCTGGTTATTGCAATAGGTAGCAATGCAACTACCTTACAATTTGATGAAATAGTCTCATCCTTGCTGAAAGAGGAGATGAGATGAAAAAATATTGAGAGCCAGAATGGTGATGCCTTGTTTGTACAAGGACGGTCCCAGAACAGAAACAAAAATAAATCATTGAGTGGGAGATCTAAATCTAGAAGGAGATCTAAATCTCCAGGAAAACCTATAAAGGTGATGTGCTGGGAATGTAGAAAGGAAGGGCACTACAAGAGGGACTGTAAATCTAAATCTCGTGATAAAGGAAAGGGATCTGATGATGCTCCTTCTATAGAGGAAAAAACCACCTCAGATGAAGGTGTGGATGTGTACTTGGCTTATTCAAGTACACATGTAGATCATGAGGCATGATTAATTGACTTAGGTGCATCCTTTCACTTCACTCCCCATAGAGAGTGGTTCTACGAGTATGAGAAATACGATGGTGGTGACATATTCTTAGGGGATGATAGGAAGGCTAGAATCATTGGTCGCAGAAAAGTAAAGTTGAAGTTGCAAGGTGGAAGGGTTAGAACACTTCCAGGTGTTCTGCATATTCCTGCATTGGCCAGAAGTCTGATTTTTGTAAGCAAGTTGGATGATGCAGGTATAAAAATGGTGTTCGAGAATAATACCTACAAGATGGTTCAGGGAGCACTGGTATTGATGCGAGAAGTTTAGATTGGAACTATATACAAGCTACAAGGTAGCACTGTTGTTGATGGGTGCAATAGTTATGTGGTTCCTGAAAGTGGAGCAGAAAATCTAGTGGTCTCTAGAGAGAAGACCATGTTGTGGCATCAAAGGCTTGGACACATTGGAGAGAAGGGCCTTCAAATACTTCATGGTAAAGGTATGGTAGAAATTATCTGTAATAGCTCTCTGGATTTTGATTTCTGTGAAAATTGTGTATATGGGAAGCAGAATCAGGTGAGTTTCATGTCTGGTGGTAAGAGGGCGAAACAGATATTAGAGCTTGTGCACAGTGATGTGTTTGGACCTGTGAAGGTTCCATCACTGGGTAAGTCTGTGTACTATGTATCATCTATATATGACTTCTCAAGGAATACATGGATATCTTTCCTTAAGAAGAAATCTAAAGTCTTTAATAGGTTTAAAGAATTCAAGGCTCTGGTGGAAAACCAGACAGAGAAGAAGATAAAGGTGCTAAGAACAAATAACAGTGGAGAGTTTTGTAGCAATGAATTTGAATAATTATGTAAGAAGTGTGGTATAGCGTGAAAAAAGACTCATACTCTACAACAGAGGAGGAATCAGAAGATGAAGAGCCACAAAATCCGGGTGTGAGAAGATCAATTTGAGAAAGAAGGAAGCCATAAAGGTATAGTCCATCTACTTTTTGTTCAAATTTTTCTTTATCGATTACTGATGATGATCCCAGAATTGTAAAGGAAGCAGTAGATTTATAGGATGGAAAACTCTGGAAAGAGGCCATGGTTGATTAAATGGCATCTTTGCATAAAAATGAGGCTTGGGATTTGGTGGAGTTACTGACTAGAAGGAAACATATTGGAAGAAAATGAGTGTTCAAGAAGAAGACAAATGCATAAGGAAAGGTGGAGAAATACAAAGCATGGTTGGTAGCAAAAGGTTATTCCTAGGTGCCGAGAATTGATTTTGGTGATATTTTTTTCTCCTATTTCCAAGATAACTTCTATTAGATTACTTTTATCTGTTGCTACTGCTTTTGGTTTTGAGGTGGAATAGATGAATGTGAAGACAACATTTCTTCACGGGGATCTAGAAGAGGAGATATACATAAAGAAACCTGAAGGCTTTGCTGTGAAGGGTAAGAAAGAACTGGTATCCAAGTTAAAGAAGTCTCCTTATGGGTTAAAAGAGTCACCAAGGATGTGGTATCAGAAATTTGATACATTTATATGGGGACTTGGCTTCACTAGAAGAAAAGCAAATCACTATGTGTATCTTAAATTAATTGGTGACCGTGTTATTTATCTGGTCTTGTATGTGGATGATATGTTTCTTTTTGGAAATGATAAAGAAATTATCCAAGATTTAAAGACCCATTTGTCCTCCAAATTCGACATGAAATATCTTGGAGTTGCAAGCTGTATTTTGGGCATGGAAATTAAAAGAGATCGGACAAAGAGGAAGCTCTGTTTAAACAAGACGAAGTATGTCAAGACAATATTACAGAGGTTTAATATGCAGGATAGTAAACTGGTGAAGGTTCCTATTCCTGTAGGTGTAAAGTTATCTACTGAACAGTGTCCCAAGACACAAGAAGAGGAAGAGGGCATGTCCTGTGTTCCATATGCAAGTGCAGTCGGTAGCTTGATGTATGCGATGGTATGTACTAGATTATACATTGCACATGCAATGGGAGTATTGATCAGGTTTATGTAAAAACTAGGGGAGGAGCACTGGACAATAGTGAAGTGGGTTTTCACGTATTTGTGTGGCACTAGTGATTATGGTTTGTGCTACCAAGGAAGACCAGAATTGGATAGAGTGTCTGATATTCATGGCTTTGTTGATTCAAAATAGGCTGGAGATCTGGATCAAAGAAGATCTACAAGTGGGTATGTGTTTAGCCTATTTAGAGGTGCAGTCAATTGGATGAGTAAGAAACAATATATAGTGGCACTATCAACTACAGAGGCAGAATACATGGTAGCCACACATGCAAACAAGGAAGCAATTTGGTTGCAGATATTGTGTTCAAGTATGGGGTTAGTATAGGGAGCTATAAGGATAGACTATGCAGCCAAAGTGTAATTTTCTTGGCAAAGAACCCTGCATATCATTCAAAGACAAAGCACATTGATGTTTAGTATAACTTTGTGAGGGATATGATAGAAGACAAAAAGGTGTTGCTAGTAAAGGTGGACACTTTGAAGAATACTGCAGATGCATTGACAAAATTTGTGAGCTCTAAGAAGTTCTCTTGGTGTAGAGAAGAAACGGGTGTTGCAAGGCTAGAATAATGACTAAGCTCTCTTGTGGCCCCTTGTGGAAATAAAACAGCAAGTCGGAGAATGTTGGGTTGTGTTATATTCTTTCCACGACTAGCCCACATAGTTAACCAGGGGATTAAAAGGGGGATAGAGCCCCCCCTTCATTGCGCCGATTGCGTAACGGGGGGATCACAGGGGGTTTGAGGGGTGCAAGTAACCCCACTCTATGGGGTCCGGGGCAGCGCCCTAAAAAAATTTGTTTTTGGACCCTATATTAGGTTGGGCGAACCTACCTATGGTTTTGTACATGATTTTCGCACATGGTTTTGGACGAGATGGTTTTGATTCCATGGTATTGGATGCATCGGCATGTATAAATATGTATTATAACATTGAAAGGAACATAATGAAAAATCAAGCTGGTAGTCCTGGTTTTGGGATCCAAGGGAAATCTTTGTGTATATGTGTTTTATGTGTTATGCTCTCGCATTGTTTATTTCTATGTTTTAGAATTTGTATGCAACTAATTTATGTATGAGATTAAAACCTACAGACTGTAGATTAACTCGATAATGCAATATACGAAAGCAAAATACTATAATCTACTTCTACTATCAAACTTGTGGAAGCTTAAAGATTGAGCTGAACCAGAGCTAAACACATATAACCATAAGAAGAAGAAGCAATACACATGAAATGCAGAAAATACTCAGGGGAAAGCCTCAGCTAAAAGCCCCACTATCTATATTATCATACAAGGTGGAAATATCTCAGAATTACACAAAGCCTTAGATCTCACAGCTATCCAACTCTCATTACAATCCTCTTGGATGCTCATAGGCAATCAAAGCTTCTCACAAGCCTTCTACTCTACCCTCAAAGCTCCTATTTCCTTACACAGTTTATCTTGGGTGATCCTCCTGTTATCAAGTGGAACACTAATCTCACACCTTATAAAACTGCCCAATCCTCAAGGAAACTTGTTCCTTCTTCATGTGTGAGTTTCCTTTATAGGAGAAAACATGCAACTAATAGTACATTGTTCTTGACATTTATCTCAACTGGGTCTTTCTATGAATAGACATGTGTGAGTTCCTGATGAGAGAATCTTCAGTTATCTAGAGTACACTAGTTGGATGCATGCATGCATTAACTGACTGAAGTCACAATAGTTCCTTAAACAGTTTGGAACTAATTTAACTAGACTTAACTCAGTTAACTGAGCTAACTAATTACAACTCAAATATAACTTATCCTTATCTCCTTAATTAAGGGATAATCTCCTTAATTTAAGCGATAACTGTTGCATGACTTCACAAAGACTTCTAGCTTGAATTTCTCCAACTAATTAATTCAAGATGAATTAATTAATTATTTTTCAAGCAGCTGGTGAGACTAAATTCAAATTTTAATTATCAATTTTAATTCAAGGACAAATTAAAATTGGAATATTCTGAATTCTATTTTTATCATTTCTTGTTGCTATTTTCAACAAATTGATCTTAATGAACAATTACGTCACTAGTATGTTACATACCTTAATTTGGATACTATCAAAATGGTTGCAAATTTATTGATATATCTTTGAGATTCTATGTCTTCTCCATCTAAAAATGTGTTTTGAAATGATATGTAGTTTATACAATTCCATATATGTGAACTAAATCTGATTTACTAACTAAAAGTTATAGTAACATTTTCAAAACTTGTTGGCTTTTTTGGCCTCTTACCATGAGAAAAATTGTATGGTGTGCCACATGTCCAATTCTTAAAATATAAATCTTGGACATATATATGAGGTACTTCTATAATATGTGTCCTAAATTTCTTGAAGATTTCACAATTTAAAAATTTATAGACAAGAAAATATGCAAATACTGCGCTTGGCGATTTTTATCAAGTTAGGGTTTGCAGGTCTGGCTAGGGTTCTGAGCAACCTGACATTGTAGGCCTGTACACCATAGGATAACAAAGATCAACTACCACAAATGACAATGTTGACGGAAGGGATGAATTCCACCATGGGGGGGGGGGGGGGGGGGAGATCCCCTCCTACTGAAATATAGTAAACGACGAAGCAAGTGCGTAGGGTACACAAGCGGCTAGCACATAGAATGGACATGGAAAAGGCCCTCCTATCCTCATGGCTCAATAGAAGAAATGGATGCATGGTCAATGCCTTCCAAGGGCTACAAAGAAGCCTCAGTTCGTCATACCCGACAATAAACTTGAAACATGAAATATATGAAAGACCGCACAATGATTTTCAAATTTATAGGAGTCTAGCCAACAGAAAGGATATGGTGAAGTGGATCCAACATAAATGGTAGCCAAAGGGTAAAATCAAGCTGAAATTGGGTGCCAGGGATTCTTCACGGAGGTTTTTGTTAGCATAAAGGATAAGGAAAGGGTGTTTTATGGCAGCCTGTACTTGTTTAACAACGGAGGGTTGTTTATGAGACACTAGGAGGAGTGTTATAACCTATATGTAGAAAAATTCATAGTAGCTATGATATGGGTACACCTCTTTGGCCTCCCAATGGACTTCTAGGATCCTCACATCTTGGAAGGTATCAACAACTCCATTGGCAATTTTGTGGAAGTTGTAGATTCGATGACAAAAGGAAGGTACACATCCTATGCTCATTTCTGTGTTTATATGAATATAACCAAATCCCTACCAGAGTCCATTGAATTTGAATACTAAGATGAAGTTTGGTAGCAAACCTTTGATTATGAACACACACCCTTCCGATTTCTCCACTAACATGAATATGGGCATCTATTCTGGGTGCCCGCTAAACCAACCCAAAACTCAAGAGCCATCTGAAACCAATAACGCTAAGAAAAAGAAAGAAGTGGAGGAGGAGGGCATCTAGGAAGTCCAGAGAAAGAAGTGAAACAAAAAAAAACACAATAATCCACCCCAATCATGGCCAAACAAAGGATCGCAAGCTAATAACCAATTTCACATCCTACATTAGGAGGAAGAGATAGGAGAAGTGCAAATGGAACCACGAGACAACCATCCAACTCTACCAAGGGATGGTAATAGTGCAAAAATAAAAGTGGAAGAGGTAATAATGGAAAAGGAGACCATGGAATAGCCAATAGAATATACCAACATGGAGATCGATAGCCAAAGAGAAGAGATAAGAAATGAGGAGTAGGCCCTGCACAGGATATTAAGCGAGTGGAGGCATTTGGATGGGCGATTTATATGGAAGATTAGAAGAAAATTTACAAAGAAAGATTCCAATAGTACAAATAAAAATAGGGCACAAGGGCATCAATTCAATTAGAACAAATAAGATCTCAAAACAATCAGGGGGGACCAGGGACCCCTGGGAAAAAGAGGGAAGAAACGAAGCCAAAGAAACTTAAACGAGACCATCCAGCTAATAGGAGAAGTGTTGGTGAACTTTGGAAGGGTAATACCGCTATCCGCGGCATTCCATTACATCATATAAATGATAATCACATCTTGGAATATTAGATGTTTTAATAGAAAAGGAAAACAACACTATTTGAAAGAGAAACTCGGGAATGATAAGCCTAGCATCATGGTGGTTCAGGAAACCAACATCTCGGAAGCCAAATGCAAAGACATTATAAATACCTTCAAACCATAGTATGAAGTGGTATCCCAGGATGCCAGGGGCATTGTAGGTGGAATAGATATCATATGGAACCCGATGGAGGTAGTTTTTGATGATTGGGTTATTAGGCCCAAAATCCTTTCAGGGAGATTTAGGCATATAGGATCCCAAGACTGGGCCTTACTCACAGAATTTTATGGACTACATATTCCAGGAGAAAGAAGGGGTTTTTTAAAAAATCTATAAAATCTGAGAGGAGATTATCAAGATGACCTATGGATCATCGGGGGAGAGTTCAACATGATCACATCCCCGGAAGAGAAAAAAGGAGGAAACAAAGCCATGATATAGACACGGAAAGGTTCAAGGACATGATCACTGAGCTTCACTTAGTCGACATGGAGACCATCAATGGAATCCACACTTGGACTAATAGGAGGGGGGGACCTCACCAAAAGACTTCTAGTCTAGATTGGTTCCTAGTATCCAAGTAGGTAATCAGCTGTGACATCTTCTTTGAAGCCTCCATCCTTCCTGGGATGGGTTATGATCACTAGCCAATCCATTTGGAAATAGACTTGAAAATATGCCCCAAAATGAAACCCTTTATATGTGAATCCTTTTGGTTAAGAGATCTACAATTGATGCATAAAGTGGGATGAAATCATATGCAAACATTCGAATTGAAACTAAAGGAAATGAAAAACAAGATTAAGAAATGGAATAAGGAAGAGTTAGGGCATATTATGAGAGATCAACATCAACTGAGCAAGAAGATGGAAAATATCCAACAACAAATAATGCGCCAATGCAAGGATGAACATCTAGTGGAGGAATAAGGGAGGATCATCAACCAGCCGGAGGAATGTAGAAAACATGAAGAGATCTTATGGAAATAGAATTCAAGGACTAATTGGCTAAGAGAAGGGGAAAAAACACTTGGTTCGTCCATAAAGCAATAGTACAACACCGCTATCAAAACTGGATCTTTTCTTTAAAGGACGAGGGTAGGACCAAAATTTTCAAGAATGAGGAAATTGAGGACCTAGTTCTGAACCATTTCCACGATCTTCTTACTGAACTAGATAATGACAGGTCAGAGGTGATTCGAAGAATTACCCAAAACATCCCCCACTTGGTTTCTAGGAATCAGAACCTGGCACTTATGAGGGTGGTCTCTTTGGAGGAGGTGGAAGAGGTGGTTAAAGGAATGGAAAAGAATAAAGCCCATGGCCCTGGTGGATTCAAAATGAAATTATTCCAAGCTTCCTGGACCTTTATTGGCAAATATGTACTGGAAGTGGTGGAGGAATCAAGAAGTAACCAAAAGGTATGTCCAATCTTGAATTCTACGTGTATCATTTTAATCCCTACAATAGATAAATCTAAGGACCCACAAGGGTTTAAACATATAGAATTTTGTAATGTGATATAGAAAATCATAGCCACTGTAATAGTGAAGTGCCTCAAACCCCTGCTCCCCAACCTTATCTCACCAGAACAAATAGGATTTGTCGAGGGATGTCAAATTTTGGATGGCTTCATAACTTCTCAAGAGGAAATCAATTCCTTAAATCAGCTCAAAGCACCTGGTATGATGATCAAGATCAACTTGTCCAAGTTTATGATTGTATTAGCTATACTTTCCTAAACAACATCCTTAAATCATATGACTTCAATCAGAGATAGAATAGCTGGATCTCGGCAATGGTGGCCTCTCCTATTTACTCTATCCTCTTAAATGGCTCCCAAACTAGAACTTTCAATCCCTATCGAGGACTAAGGCAAGGTGATCCTCTCTCACCATTCCTCTTCAATTTGATTGCTGAAGGTCTGGGTCTATATTTGAAAAAGGAAGGCCAATCCCTAAAAATCAGAGGTCTCTGACTCTAGGGAAATGACCTACCAATCACCCACCAGCAGTTTGTTGATGATATTATGCTCTTTTGCCACGTATCCCTAAAATAATCTCAACGTATCAAAGAAAACCTCCTAGAATTCATGGACACCTCGAGGAACTTGATCAACAACGATAAATCCTACATCTTCTTCTTCAATACAACTTGAAATATCCAAACCTTCTTAGCACGTGTGCTAGGATTTGCAATCAACTCCCTACGCTCCAAATACTTGGGAATGTCTCTATCTTTGAATTATTTAAAAACCTCTTGCTCAAACTCTCTCCTTCATAAAATTCAAAAGAAGCTTAGTAATTGGACATTTTGAAATCTTAACTTGGCAGGTTGAACCGTCCTCCTCAAAGTCGTTCTGCAGTCCATCCCAATCTATCTGCTATCAGGTATGGCTACCCCTAGAATATCTTGTTCCAAAATGGTTGAGGCTTTCAAAAATGCCTTTGTGGAGGCGCTCAACAGCTCAAGAATTAGGCTCTAGTCTCATGGCCCAACTTATCGAAGCAAAAAATGGAAGTGGGATTGGGGTTGCTCGATCCTCTCATATTAAACCAAGTCATGGGAGATAAATTATGGTGAAGATGGATAATAGGTGGTGCATATCTATGGAAACAAATTTGAACCTGGAAATACGTTATGACAACTCACACTGAAGATATCCTTAGGTATGGTATCCACCTAAGGGATCGCTAATACAGAACCTGGATACTCAAAACATAGACCTTATTCACTAACATTTCTTCTAGGAAATGAGGAATGGGTATACTGCCAGATTCTAGTAGGAGTCATGGGAACAGAGGGGAAAGTGTTTTTCCAAACAAGACCTGAGTGACCTGTTCCTCTACACCGCATAAAACAACTATCAAATCGTAAACCAATATTGGAAATAAGGCTCAAGAATTTAAGAATGGATAATGGAAAACTTGGGAGGATTGGCCCGAACCACCAGACTCGAACCAATGGATGTAGTTAGAAAAAGAGTTGGAATCCAGAAGAATAACTAGACAGTAAGGGAAAAACATTCTAAGATGGGGATATACAAGAAAAGGCACTTACACGATCCATGAGGCCTATAGACTAAAGGTAGGTTGGGGTCATGAGAATCAACAAACAATTTGGAAAAAAATCTGGGGAGGCAAATGGTGGACAAAAGTGGCTACCTTTCTATGGCTAGTGTGTAGAGGCAAAATTCTAACATGGGATCAACTTGAAAAGAGAAGCTTCTACAGACCCTCCTACTGCATCCTATGTGGAAACCACACTGAGGAGTTGGAACATCTTCTAAATGCATGCTTGTTTTCCACACAAAAATGGGATCAAGTAGAGGATCTCTTTGGTCGAATGGACCGGGACCCCCAGAGCATTAGAGAATCCATCCTTTTGTGGCACCAAGGCCTATACTCGAGCCCGGTACTCAACCGAGCTTGGAATTTAGTCCTTGTCTTTACACTCTAGGCTATCTAGAAGGAGCAAAACCATAGGATCTTCAAGAATAGAGGTCGGACCTAAGAGCTAGTTTGGGAAGGGATTGTCCAAAATATACGTGAAACTATCATGGGAGAGAAATTGTCACCAGAAGATTGGCAAGTCAAGCCCCACGAAGCTATAATTCTTGAACATCTTAAGATGGCGCCGACCATGATATCCCCAGACTCTTGGAAACTGATCTCAGGGCAAGTGGAATCATCTCAAACCTTCACCACCCCACCTGAGGGCTTCATTAAAATATGTTTTGATGGTGCTTTGAAATGAAACTCAGGCCCTGCATGGTTCGACGGGTTATTGTTATAGACATATTTGGGCACTACAACCCCAATCATATATGTCCATAAACCAAAAGGGCTTATGAGTCCCTAAAAGTGTTGTTTCACACCCTAAAGGAACAAGGTCAATTGATTACATCATCTCCCAAAAGTTCTCCATGGAAAACTACTCAGAACTAGTCAAAACTGGACCATACAGACTGCTTAGTGCTAAGGGTGCGATGCATCTCACCTACTCAGTGTAAAAGGTTTGATGCATACTAGAAAGCCCTTCTGTAGGGTGAGAGATGTGCGAGAGTAGACAAATGGTAGAGACAGTTTGCAAGGTGGATGATTATGGAATCTTCCAGAAACTTCTCCTATGACACTTGCCTCTCTGAATTGAGCTAGGGAGGAGTAAGAGATCATGAATCTCCAAGTGGAACCAAGAACTATCAGAGATAAGACACTAATCAAAATGCCAGAAGCTAACTCAACCCCCCTGCAAACATCTATATATGGATCCCTCATCACAGAGTTCCAGAGGTTGCAATCTTGTATTTTGTAAGGAAGTGTTGTTGGTTTCTTGGTGGAACATCATAGTGTTGGGTGATCTAAGCTTTTCATGAAGTGAAGAAGGGCTTTCATGCTGGGAGGATGACGTTGGGTCAGATCAATGGGTTGTAATCCTCTTTACTATTCTTTCTATTAATAAAGTTATTCGAGTTTTCCTCCACATTCTTGTATGTTTGATGATATATGCATTTTTGTGGTCAATATATATCTAGTCCTATATTATTTATGATTGTAGATCTCTGTACTTCAATAGTGTTATGTTGCTTTAACTCTATAGGGGCTCTTTGAAGCAAGGAAGGAGCGACAAAGATCTTTCAGAAGGGAGAGGAACCAAGCACAAGACTAAGGTTGGTATCCGTTGTTCCCCTCTTATCTACTTCTCATAAAGGAGAGCGAAAGTAGTTTTAGTTTGTTTTTTTCTAAGATAGCTACCCGTCTTAGTGGGACTAGCGGCTCCGATTGGACACTAGATTTCTCGATAACAAAATGGCAACTCTGCTGTGGAGTGAATAGCTTGTTTTCTTGTCTATATTTGTTTTCTTTATAAACTACAGACGGAGCCTGAAGTTAAGCTACCTAGCCTTCGAATTGCATTTGCTATGAAAGTGCAAAGTAGATCAATGTTGCTTCAGTCTATCTCCGAGTTTTGTTTATAAACTGAATAATCAATTTTCAAACATCCTAATTGCCTTGGTGGTGGCTCTAGTAACCTCATTAGATCAAATCCTATGATTTCTATTTACTGGTTGTCATTAGCTCAGCCTAAATCCCTAAATTGAGCTGCAAACTGTGACCAAAGACCAAGTAAAGTCTCATCCCTATACCATCGCACCCTCTCTTCAAGGAAATCTAGATGCATCGCACCTCACATGTGCAGTAGGTGAGATGCATCCCTGTTTCCATGCGTTACAGGTGCGATGATCAGATAAGGCTAATTTTGCCTTCAAATTTTGGTTTTTCTTCACTCTCTTCAGCTTTATTTAGGAGTTTTGTTGTCTATGATCAGTATACCACTATGGAAACCCCCTTCCTTTTCATTATTCCACCTCCATTGTACAAATAATTGTGAATGTTTTTATGTATTGTGCGCCATTTATAGTTCTCTTTTACAAATAAGTAGCTTAATTGAACTGTCGTCTTTTGATTTGGAAGTGTCACAAGTGTCGTTTTCAGTCAAAGAAAAGAATCCTATTATTCTTTATGGTCAATTATACCGTTACTCTTGTATTTGATTTGAACTAGTAGTTTTTCAAGTGTCGAAAGCAGTTTTCAAATCAAAATCGCAAAGTATTGTCATTGTCTTCCTTTTGTATTTTGAAAAAGAATTGTTAGTACTGTCGCTTTGAAAAGATAATTTAGATTTGTACTTAGCATTATTTTTTTCATTCACACATTAAGAAGGCAGAAAACAAATACATGCATGTGCATTTGCATTTAGACTGCTTGTTGATTTTGATTTAGGACAGTGCATCTAGTGTGTGCTCTCTGCTCTATGTTGAAAGAATCTCATTTCTCTTTCCTTAGTAGCTAGGATTTTGATTGCAAAAAGAAGATTAAATGATTGTTTATCATCTTAGATTGAATTTTAGGAATTTTATATCTACATCACGCGGTGAACCTGAAAGGCAAATTTCTTAAGAAAGATCAACTATAAAATAAATTCAATGAACATAAAAATGCTTTGGAACCTAATGCACAACATTTAGAAGTCTAGGCTAGAGACGTATTCCGGTGTTGTAAAGCCTGGTAACTATCGCTTCCATTGTTGGTTGGGTGATTCCTCCTCTTTGAGACGACAAGTGCCAATACGGACTTGTGCTCCCACGTACCATTGAGTATATATTGGGGGACCACAATAGGCTATATCCTTTATCCTTAGGAAGATGTGTCTATCGCCCTATCGATCACAATGCATTGAAAATAGCATTTGGGAAGATTGACTGCGGTACCGTAAAAAGTATTCTGCAGTTTTGCGATTGGTTTGGTAATCCCTTTGTCTAGATTTTCAATGTAGTCTCTTTCGTTCCTTTTCAGACTCCTTAAAGGAAAAAGTCGGTCTGAGAACTTGTCACTTCAAGCTCATTAAAAATCAAAGGCGACTAGAGTCATCTTTCGCTTTTCCTCAACTCTTAAAAATTGAAAAATCAAGTTGTGTCAATGCCTCTAAAATTCATTTAATTCATAATCATTTTACCCTTTATTTTGAGTTGATTGAGTAATCTGCAACCATGGAAGAAAGTCAATCGAAACCCTGTCGTTCGCGAAGACTTACGATTCAACCGTCTTTGACTCGGGAAATGAAACTAATCTGGACAAAGCGAACTCATTTAACCAGATCAAAGTCCCCTGGTTTGGTTGGAACAAGTGTTTCGACATCCTCAGAGACTCCGGTTACTCAAACAATTTCTGGTATCCTTGCCACTACAAAAGAAGTTCCGCAACCACAAGAGGACATTAGAAATGATCCTAGTGTGACGGTAAACACTTCTATTCCTACGGCTCCATCTACAGCTGATTCGGAAGGTTTTATTCCCCAAACATCTGTTGTTGTAGAATCTATACCTTCTTTGGCACCAGAAATATTTTACGGACCTGACGGTCTACCTCTTCCACTTGGATTGATTGATATAGAAGAGATTGTGGAGGATCCTCCATCTAGTACTCTGTTAGTGTCAGTCTTTGTAGCCTTCCTCCAGAGATCAAACATGCTCTTACAAAGTGATTTGAAGGTGTCAAGGTCAAATTTTGTCATTTCAGTGAGTCTTCAAGCAAAATTTGGTCACTAGGTATTAGGTCTAGGGTTTACTTTTACTACTTTCAAAGTTATCCAAATGTCGATCCATGTCACCATTCAGCTGAGTGTACCATCATTCAAAGGGTTTTCATCATCATGTCAAGTTCCACTGGGTCATTTTACACCTTGTCCATGCTTCAATTGTGCCCAGGTAAGGTTCATTTCCCTCTCCTAGGGGTTTGAAGCTAGTTTCTTTTGGATGGTCAAATCATCAACAAAACTTGTATCCTGATGTTCATACACCTTCCCCTATCCTTAATGTATCTTATTAAACACTTCCCATCATTGATATCCCCCAAATTCCTCATTTTCGTACAAACCCTAGCTTCTTGCTACAAACCCTATTTTCTAGGCTAGGCCTGTGTTTTTCCCTTTTGGACCCTTTCCCCTCACTCAATATTTGAAATTCCAATTTCCCCTACTTCTTAACATCCCTCCCTACTTCCATAAATTTTCTCATGAATTTAGAAGCCCTTTATCCCCTTCATTTCACTTCATTTCGACAAATCCCCTGTTCCATACATCGGGGTAGGTTTTACTCAAATGATGTTTCTGATCAAGGAAATATGAATTTAGAAACACTGAGACAGGTTTTTGTCAAAAATAGGCAAAGGAAGAAAAAAAATCCTTCACTTTTTACAAAGGTGTCATTGTTTTAGAGAAATGTCAAAAATATAGTTGCCTCGGGACAATTGATGCACCTCTAAAGTGATCTTGGGAAAATCAAGTTTCTTCTTAGGTTGGTTAGCCAAATGAATTTCTTGGTGGCTCAAATGATAACTTGACACAAATATATTTCCCATGAGCTATCATGAGCTCAATTTGGAGTTAAGGAAGACTTTCAAAACTTGACTGCAATAGCACTTTGCCTTGAGGCAGCCTCATTTGGCACATTTTGACCAGTCTTGGGAGATTTGACTTTTTACAGGGCAAATGAACTCCAAATTGAACAATTGTAGTTGGGTTCGAAATTATACTCAATACCATTTCCAACGAGCTATCCCACACCCAATTTTGACACCAGGAAGGTGTCCAAAAGCCTCCTGCAAAATGCATTATTCATAGGGTTTGGAGGCGCAACACATAGAGCTGGAAGCCTAATTTCACTCACAAACTCACCCAAATTGAAAAATTTGCTCAATATTCTTGTGTTCAAGTAATTTAACACCTCCATATTTCCAATGTATGAGTTTCCATCAATGTTTCTAGTGTTTCAATAGGTTAAAAACAAAACCCTAGTTCCTTGCAAAGTTGTGTTGAGAAAATTGCCTAGGGTTTGCAAAATTGCAATTTTTCCGTTGTATCCCCATTTTCATTTTTCTCTCACTAAAATTAACTCATATTACTTTCCCTCTCCCCTTTCATTTGCACTCACCTATCCCCTTATCCCTAAAACTAAAAACCCTAATACCTAATCCCACTATTCCCAAACCCTATTCAAATATCCCCAAGCCCTAATTGCTATCCCAAAGCCTAAATACTATTACCTAAATCATTTCATTCCCCAAAACCCTACAGCTAGCCTCAAATCCTCTCCTCATCAGTCCCACTCATCCATGGAGCTCAAACACATGCAAGTAACCGCCAAGCTGACCAAAGGAGGAGGGTGGACTTTACTTCACTAGAGCAAGAGATCAATGTCGATTGGGAGTCTTGGCTCGAGAGAGTCAATATCCACTTAGAGAGATTGTTGGAGAAGGAAAACAAGGAGAACACATTTCTGAGGCACATGGAATACCATTATTGGGCGAAAAACAAAAATTGCAAGGCCAGAATCAGGAGCTTGAAGGCAAAGTTGAAAAGGGCATCGAGGAGGCGAAAGGAGCATGATAGACTTTAGATATTGGTTGAGGCTTCCTTGGCCCAACACAATGCTTGATGGAGAAGACTCAGCCCAAATTTCAAAAAATTTGGAGCACCTTTTCCATTTTTGAGATTTTTGGGCTAAAGCATAGAAATTTTTGCTCTATGCGCCGCGCCATGTGGCGCTCGCTTTTGCTAGGAGGCTCCAAATCACAAAAACTCAGCATTTTTGGATTTTTCATGGAAAATTATGTTTACCTACTTATGGCCAAGAAATTTGAGCAGGTTTTGAGCCCTCAAAAAGGTCAAAAACACTCAAACAATGACCTTTCTGCCCTATTTTGACACACAGGAAGCAGTGTTGGGAGAACTGAATTTTGGAGGGGCAAATGGAGGTTGAATTGAAAAATGCCACTTGAGTTGGAAAGTAGACAGGTAGACGTTTCCAACAAGTACACTTGGAGCTAATTTGAACACCAGGAAGGCCTCCAAAAGTTGTTCCAAACGAGCACTATGCATAGAGAATTTGGTGTGGTGCATAGAGGAAAAATTGCCAGTTTGACCAAGTATTGCTCTGTTTTTCACCCAGTTTTGGCCAGTTTGACTTTTTCACTTTCTTAATGTCAAATTGTGATGTAATTTCATGTACATTGATGGATCATGATGTAAATATGTCCATTTTTCACTTGGTTAGGTAGATTCATCAGTTAAAAAGTTGTTTGAAACTGAATGAATCAGTTCCCTAGTTTCTAGAGCCATGCTGTTCCACTGCCTAGTTTCTAGTTCTCAGTTTAGAATTAGTTGGAACAGCTCCTAAACATGTGATCTCAACCCCTAGAGGCTAGGATGAGTTATGGTTTTTCTATATCTTGTGATCTTTCAGTCATTAGAATGGTTGGACTCTAGAGAAAGCCTTGAGCTTCATTGTACACTCATATCAGTATTTTGGCTAAGGAATTGAGACTAGGATTTGCAATACTCTTTGGGATGCCTGTGGAATTTTTTTTGTTACAGTGATTTCTTATGTTTTTGTGAATTTATTCATGTGTTATATGTATCATTTCTCTTTATTTCTTCTCAGCTAAACAAACAAGAGTGTAAGTAGAATACATTGAAAAGTGCAGTGCTCTACTTGAAGTCTGTTTTAGTTTTTTGATGTTTTCCACTGTTTGGAGAGGATCCATGGTTTCCCTTACCCTCTTCAAATCCTCCTCTGTCTGAATCCATCCATCTCACTTGATTTAGAGTGCTGAATTCAGTTGCTTACCTTGCCCATCGAGATCCCTGCATAACTGTGCCTCATTCCCCGCACCCCAAAATCTGTCTTCTCATTTAAGCCAACAATTCATCAATTCATTCAGAAACCTTTTTCACACATATACCTAGCCTAAGATCAGTAATCAAATCAGTCATCTCAAGCCTTTAGTAAGCATAACTAGCTGATATTGACCCCAGAGAGCCCTCTCCTGACATGGTAGGACTAGTTACCAGGCTGAGCGTGGTTTAATGTGGACCTAGAATATTACCTTTTCAGCTTGAGGTAAATCTAGGGTCTAACATACTCCATCGCATTTTGGAGCTGGGATCACCTTATATCCTTCTTCATCAGAAGTTAGTCTCCCGTCATCAGAAGTTCCTGTAGAATCACTAAGAAATATTTTGGATAGACTAGATATGTCTGAACAACCGTCGACATCTAGGACTGTGTCATCTAACACAGCAATGACAGAAACTCCTGCTGCTGATCCAACAACGTTTTTCGGCATACCATCTATCCCAACTAGCCCTTAATCATTGAATGGATTCCATCCAGGGGCTTTTTTGACAGTATGGTTTGTTCCTATTTGTTCGTCCGGAATAATATCTGGAATCTCTTATGTTGAGTCTAAGAAAATTGATCCTTCACAATAGTATCAATTTGGGAAGTCCAGTCCCCAAAGGCAAATCATTCCTTTGAGCATTGGATTGCCGCTGTATGGGGGGCAATATATCCTTTCATTGTCTCCTCCAAGAGAACAACCATACAAGAGTTCACAACAAAATTTGGGTTATGCTGGAATTACATCCAGCGGTTGGGTGCCAATACTGCCTCAACAACCAAGAGTTGTATACTCAATGCAAAAAAATATACCCGTGTCAAATATCCCCACTACGCCGGCTATTGTGATGGTGTCGCAAGTACAAGCGTTTCTTGTTGTATGCCAACCTCAAGTTTCTCAGGTCGTAATACAAAAGCCTCTTGTCTCTCTGACTAGCGGTTCCTTAATTGGAATGACCCAGGCTCAAACGGGTACCATTACCCCTCATCTTGGTCAAACAGCCAGTATTGGACAACAGCAAATGGCTTCACAACCATGGTTGGTACAATATCAACAACCGCAATTCCAACAAGCTTACTGAGGATTTGAGCAACAAATCTTTGCAAGTAATGGGCATCCGTATATTCAAAATGGTCAACATCAATCATATCATAATGGTCATGGCCATCAACCTTACCAAAGTTATCAGCATCAAATGCATTATGCTAGTACGCAAAGACAAACTTCTCAGGCAATCCCATATTATCTTGGGTATGCTTCGCCGAACCTGAATCAACAGTTTCCATTTGTGATGACTTTAGAGTTACCAGATCTAAATAGGCTAACAAATGATCCAATTGCTTATGCCCCTTGGTGGCTGGCGATTCCACATAAACTTCCATAAGATATTCCTAAATTTAATGGAAATCTGGGTGAAGACCCATCGAATCATGTGATGACCTTTCATCTATGGTGTTCATCTAACACTCTCAACAATGATTCGATTAGGCTTTACCTTTTCCAGCGAACGTTAACTGGTCCAACAACAAAATGGTATATCAAATTTCCTAGAGCTTCATTCGATAACTTCAACTCCCTAGCCATAACCTTTTTAACCCATTCAGTTACCCATAAGGTACGAAATGGGAACAAAGCTTCTTACCAATTTCAAACAAACGACGACCACTCACATATCTAATCATATTCATGAGTGGCGACATCATCGTAGAATGGTGAAAACATATGTTCTTGATCAGCTGCTAGCTGAATGGTTTATTAAGTCATTGTTACCTTCTATTATAGAAGATATGGCAAAGGGAGGAGTCGTCACTGAAGAGCAATTCATTGCTCGTGTGCAATATATATACTTGATCTATACTCAGTCTAGCACGCTCTATGATAAAATCCCTGATGCTCCTAGACCGGAGTTCTCCGTTACTCCCCCTCCTAAATCGAACAAAGACTCTCATGCCAGTGATGGTGTGATAGGTACGACTAGCACAAAAACCATAAAGGCTACATCAAAGAAAGCCCGTATGGTTTCTAGTCAAAATGCAAATGACGAACTTCTCACCTCGAAGGTTAATGCTGTGTCGACTGACAAAGGCAAACCGAAGCAACCAGGAGGCAAGAAGAAAAAGAAAGGGAAAAAGAAGAAACATGAGGGGTTGTCTCCCGAAAAATCTTCTAAAAAACCTTCTGGAGATAAGAAACCAAGTCATCCATGCTTTGTATGCGATGAGGATCATTGGACAAAATATTGTCCACATAAAGCTGAGCTTAGAAAATCGTTGAAGAGTTCAAAAACCTTGGCGGTATTGACTGATCCGTTTCCAAATCCAGGAACAAATCTGGTTGCTAGTGACAATGCTTCCCCGTCCCAAGTGCTAATGTTGTCTGTTTCAAAGCAGCAAAATGATGCTTTGATATCTACAAGGAATAAAGATTACGGGAATCCACAGCTGTCGAACAACAGGGCTAATGATCAACCAGTAGTTCGACAACAACTTCAACCGAAGTTGTGCCACCCATCATTTCTGAGCTAACGATAAAGCTGCCAAAGGGAGTAGTACACAAATTGACATTTAATCCTTGTGCCAGAGCAACACAGCATTATAATGTAGTGGAGGATTTGGCCCAATCACCGTCCGCTATGTCGACACTTGAAGTAATACAAAATTGCCCCTCCAAAAAGCAAGCTTTATTATCAGCAATAGGTGGGATTGACCTAGCGGATTCCAATCTTGTGTCCTTTAATCATAAAGGATATGACCCTCAATTACCAGCTCAGCTAGCTTTCCTTATTCAACTAAAATCCCTTAATAAAACTGTTCATCGAACAATTATTGTTGAGGTGGCATCTACAAGTATTATGTCAATGAGTTGCTGGAAAACTTTAGGCTCTCCACCTTTGTCGCGATCGTCAATGACATGAAAAGCATTTGATGGATGAACATACACCCCATACGGGATTTTAAGTAACTTGCAAGTCGAACTGGGGGGTAAAACAATAGAAATTAATGTTGAAGTCATCGACGGAAACCTCGATTACAACATCCTATTGGGAAGGCCTTGGATATATGCTATGGCTACTGTTGTGTCGACGTACTTCAGGAAGATTGCATTTCCCTTCCAAGGAGGAATTACAATCGTCGACCAACAAACATTTCTCCCCAACAGTTCACAAGTTACGGGAAGCATTCTGATGATCCATGGAAGCCCTCATTCACTTCAAAATACCAGAGTAGGCCTACTAAAAGACCCTACATTGATGGGGACTTTTTCCCTACCACCTCCAAACAATCTGGCGGAAGTGGCGATGGTGGGAACCTGCAATATGGTATCTTCTATTCAAAAGATGTCTAAAAACGATATTAGCATGGATCATCAACAGGTATTGCCTCCAAGCCCAATAGAAATATTGTAGCAATCAATGTTTTCGGCATGGGAGGTAAACCCAAATCAACGCTCATCAAGTGTTTGGATAGGTAGGTCTAAGGAATATGGCACCCCTTCAGATCCTTGGTCGCAAGTACATTCTATGGACGAAGGAAATGTTCAGTCAATGATGATTGACGGGGCACCATGGGAAGATTACCACCATCGTTCCCATTTTCCGAATTGTAAGGAAGATAGTTCGAGTGACCTTGATCATCCCTCAGCCTTTGATATTCTATCAAATACTATAAATACGGTGGATTTCGAGTGAAACCTGTCCAATATTGAAGAGACTATCGCCATAAATATCTCGACCAAAACAGATGTTGTAGAGAATATCCATGTCGGCAAATCTTGTTCTTCTTCAGAACTGGAAATATATTACGCTCTTTTTCATGAGTTTAGAGATGTCTTTGCTTGGTCATATGATGAAATGCTATGCATTGACTTGATCATAGTTGAACATGAAATTAAGATGTATCCAGATGTCAAACCAGTACAGTAATGGCTCCGGTAGGTGCACCCTAAGAAATCCGCTGCCATCAAGGCAGAAGTTGAAAAACTTCTCCATGCTGGTTTTATTTACCCAGTTCCTCTAACCGATTGGGTATCGAATATTGTTCTTGCAATGAAAAATAAAGGAACGATTAGAGTGTGCGTTTATTATAGGGATGTAAATCAAGCTTGTCAAAAAGACAACTACCCTACACCCTTTATCGACCATATAATTGACGAATGCACTGGATGTGAAATATTCTCATTTATGGATGGATTTTCTAGGTATAATCAAATAAATATCCACCCACAAGACCAGTCAAAGACTGCATTTATTTGTCCATGGGGCACATTCGCATACCGCAAGTTACCCTTTGGTTTAAAGAATGCAGGCGCAACATTTCAAAGGGAAATGAATTATGCCTTCCATGACATCAAGAACATCGTTCAACCATTTCCCGATGATCTTCCAGCTCATTTGCGAAAGCAGACCGATCATCCCAACATTTAAGAGTGATATTTCTATGTTTCTGACACTACAAAATACGACTCAATCCACACAAATGTGTGTTTTGTGTCAGTTCAGGTCATTTACTTGGCTTTGTGGTCTCGAAGGACGGAATTCGTCTCGACCCATGCAAGGTTCAGGCAATCATTGATTTGCCTCCACCTTCAAATTTGCTTCAGATTTAGAAACTCCAAGGGAAAGAAAAATTCCTAAGGAGGTTCATTCCAAATTACACCGAAATTGCTAAAGGTTATACGCGTCTATTGAAAAAAGAAGTACCCTTCATCTGGGATCAGGTCGCGCAAGCTTCCTTTAATGCTCTAAAGGAATCCCTAATAAAAGCATCATTAATGTACGCTCCTAATTATCAAAAAGACTTTAACCTGTATCTTGCTACAGCAGATATGACCATTGGAAGGGTTTTAGTTCAAGAAGACAATGGAACTGAACATCCTGTATATTATTTGAGTCAAAACTTAAATGATACGGAAAGTAAGTACTCCTACATTGAAAAGCTAGCTCTTGTAGCTGTTCAAGCGATACAGAGATTTTGACACTATGTCCTCTTTCGAAAAACTACCATTTTGTCAGATTGCAATCCCATGACTTATATCTTGTCGCGACAGTTACTGGGAGGCAAATATTCAAAATGGATAGCAATTTTGCAGGAGTTTGATATGGAATTCATAAAATCCAAATCGAAGAAACCCCTGGTTTTCGCGGAGTTACTATGTGATCTCCCATCGTCGTCGACGATTCAACATCCAAACAAGCAGTCATGGATGAATCTTTGTTTCTAATATCTTCAAGAAATCTATGGTATGGAGATATAATGATCTATCTCTAGACCCAAATATATAGGTCTAACACCTCCCACTCAAAACAACGATGTATTCGATACCAAGCAAAAGACTACATGATCATCGATGATACACTTTACCGTCGTGGTATTTATACAATTCTGCAGAGGTTCCTCACCCATGACGAGGCTGAAAAAGTCCTAAATGATTGTCATTCAAGTGCATGTGGGGGGCATCAATCTAGTTATGCTATGGCTCAAAAGATTTTATGATCAGGATACTTCCGGCCAACAATGCTCAAAGATTGCATAACCGCAGTCAGAAGTTGCCATGCCTGTCAAATCTTCGATCGCAAAACTAGAATACCACCCGCACCTCTACACCCAGTAATTGTTGTTGGGCCATTCGCCAAATGGGGCATAGATTTCATGACATGTAACCCCACCTCAGCCAGGGGGCATGGGTATATCATAGTCGCAGTTGACTATTTTACCAAATGGGCCGAGGCAATGCCTACATTAACCAATAGTGGCGAAACAATTGCTCTTTTCTTTTTCAATCATGTATTCTCCAGATTCAATGTTCCACGGGCTATAGTCACAGATCATGGATCACATTTTCACAATCACATGATGGTTGAGTTGGCTGCCAAATTAATATTGTTCCACGACAACTCTACTCTGTATTATCCACAAGCTAATGGGCAAGTTGAGGCAATCAACAAGGCCCTGAAGCGCATGCTACAAAGGATGATTGGAGTCCATAAACGGAGTTGGCACCTAATTCTATACTCGGCCTTGTAGGTATACCAGACATCGGTGAGGAACGCGACCAGGTTTACACCCTTTCAGCTAGTGTATGGCTTGGAAGCAATCTTACCAGTTCAATGCGAAATCTTGTCCCTCAAGCTCGTAGTCGACCTTCTCCTCGGAACTTCAGAAGAGGAGGCTCATTTCTTGGAATTAATCCAATTGTATGAAACCCATCGTGGTGCCACATTAGCTAACAAAGCCCATAAGAAATGAGTCAAGGCGCAGTTCGACAAGAATGTCAAACCTCGTGTCTTCTCAGAAGGTGACCTGGTCTTACTTTACGACCAGGAGTCCGATAAGTTGGGAACGGGTAAGTTCAAGTCTTTATGGATGGACCCCTATATTGTTAAGCATGTATTAGCGAAAGGAGCCTATGAGTTAGTGGATTATGATGGGATTCCACTGGCACAACCCCACAACGGGTTGTACCTTAAGCATTACTATGCTTGACTCAGTGTAGTAACCCCGATGCTTTTGTTACATTTTTTTTTTGCTAAAGGTAATTGTTTTGGTTAGGTAATCCACTTTTGCATTTGTTGTAGATGTCGAACCTATTAGGATCATTTGTTGGATATGCTGACGGAGCGAGTCGTAGTTCGCGGAACCTATCTTTTGCAGCCTAGGCCATATTTGATCCAAGCAGCGAGTTAGTGAGTTTCAAAGGGGTATGTATTGGTCGATCAACAAACAACGTCGCTAAATACAGCACGTTGATATAACTCCTCTCTAATTCCATCATGCATGGCATACGCTGACTTGTCGTCAGGCTAGACTCACAACTCGTCATCCTACAACTCACCGGTATCTACTTCGTATGGAATCCAGCTATCTATCGCATGTTCCTAAGGGTCAAGATTTTGGAAAGACAGTTAGATTCTATTCAATATCGACATATTTCCAGAGACTTTAACACATTAACAGACTCATTGGAAAATTATGTGTTAGATAGACATTTTCGACATTTATAAAAGAAAATCATTTCATCAATACTTGCATCCGGATCATATAACTTAACCAAAATAAAGCTATGAAAATCAAATATATATATATATAATATATATATATATATATAGCTGTTTATGGTCCATACATAATGTTTTGTGACCAGGAAAAAATCGGTCAAATGACCCATAAACTCAAAATGCTAGGGGGCACCCTAGTCTAATGGTGTTGGTGATAACAAGTCACCACCTGTGCATTCATGTGTAAAAGCCTAGTCCATCAACTCGGCATGCCAGTAGTATGTCACTGTAATCTAAGAGGCAGCTCATCAGTCCTCACATCTGGGATACCAAGGGTGAGACCCTCAATCTGATCCTGTAGAGTTGCAAGAGTCTCGACCACATCCAGGTCACAAAGGATGGCCCTCCCCACAGCCACTCTTGCTGGAACGACAACTGGTGCTCTCAAGCATACTGTTGGTCGCACTATTCCAATATCTGCATGAGCACATGAGTTTTGATTAGTCTTGATAAAAGAAAGCACGAGAACATTATAAAAACAATAAACAGGAATATGGTCAAAGATTCTACCTATAACACCCCACTTCTCACCAGCCGACAACACCAAATCTGGGTCACCTCGGAAATCTATACCAGCATATGGACACTCGGCATAAACCATCTCCTTACGGTTGAACCACTTGAAGAAGGCATCAGAGAAAGAAACCTGAGACTGATCAGCATGTCAGGCCATAACGTCAACCCATCTCTACATCCGTGGCTCGGTCAGTGGAGGCAAACCAAGTGAAATGTACTGTGGCTGCATCAGTGGTATCTTCTCCAAGGTGAAAGTGGTCAAAATAGAACCATAGCCAAAGTTCTTGGATCTTCCATTTTTCACCTTGGTTAGTTGTTCTTTTATCACAGGGAGTACTGCATCACACCAGTTGAACACCTTTGGTTCAAGGTATTCCAAGGCGTACTGCATATAGGACCTGTTGGCCAAGTGAAGAGCTGCATTACCATCCATTCTAACAAAGGTGAACAGAGTAGTCCTCAAGGACCGGTCAGTGACATCTTCGATATTGATCTTGCCATCCCTACTCGGCTGAGATCCTTCTCTACAGTATCGACGAATATAATCCCTCACAGATTCACCCCCACAAGCAGAACCTGATAGTGAGAGAGGGGCACCACGCCTCAATAAACCGGTCAAAAAGTAGATGTCCACAATAGTTAGCGGGATGGATTTTCCTCTGATTTGGAACACTTGGTTGGTAGGATCCCATGCATCGAGAAAATATTGCAACAAGTTGATTTTTTGCCTCATGCTAGAGATACGGAAGAACTTGAGCAAACCACAGTTCCACAATGCAATTACTGTACCCGGATCATGTAAGACAACCATGTCCTCTTCTTCATGCTCACATTCTTGCCATGTAACAACCATTTTTCTTGGATGAATCTCTGAAAAACAAACAAGATAGGGAGTCAAGATCCTGATTTGGCAAAAGACAGGCAAAAATTCCATGAGAAAATAGTGCAAAAGTTTCCCTCCTTGTGCCCATCGTACCCTTGCAATGTACTGGGTGAGATGCATATTGAATGGCCAATGGCCAGTCTAGTATGCATCGCGCCTTTCGATATAGAAAGTGTGCGATGGGGCCAGAGCAAATTGTTCAAACCCCAGGGGCTCAGAAAGATAGGGAAACATGCTCAGAATTCAAAAAGGAAGGAATGAAACTGAAGAGCTTAGGTTTAGCTCCTACCAGGTCCAGACGGTGTCGAGAATCATCCACAGAATCTCCTGGAATCAGCTTGTGAAAATCAAGGGGGAAAACACCTCCGGAGCTCCAACAAACCCAAGTTCAAATGAAATGGTAAAATGAGGGGTAAAAACCACTTTTAAATTACTTTTTATGTAATTCAAGTATGGTATTATTGTTTTAACTCATTTTTCAAGCATGTATCTTCATTTCTAATCGGTTTGATGAAGCAATTGAACAAGTAGTACGACCATCAAAGGAACAAAGTGTTAACGATAAATTGAATATCAATGACCATCATCATGAGCAGTTTTATGCACATTTAAAACTCGTTAAAAATTAAACCTAAGCGATGAGCAAATGTTCCCCCCCAGAGTTTAAGCTCATTAAAAAATGAACCAATATCTGGTAAATAACCATTGTGAATGCATTATCATCAACTTTTGAGCCTTGGTCGTGTTTTCATCATCACCTCCGCTCTGTTTTAGCTGATCATACGCCTCCATTTTATTATTTACCCTTTTGAGGAATATCTGCGACAAGCCATCTTGTTAGCCACCCTTGTGACACAATCGTGATTGGAAAATTCCAAACCGTACCTGGAATCAGTTTCTGCCCAAAAATATCACTCATTCCTCAAAAAACGAGTCTCCTTTAAGCTCTTTTCATCTGACTCATAAAATATGAAAATATTGTCGAGCAATTGGCCTCTCCATCTCATTAAAGCTATCGGAAGTGCTATCCCTCCTCTAGATTTTAATCTTTTTGGACCTAAGGGATTATTACACAGAAAAATCAAGCGCTTGTCTTGCTCAGATCGTTAAAGCTATCGAAAATTCATCCCTTTCATATTATTTTATACTTTTTCGGACTTAAGGGATTATATGATGAAAAAGGATTATTGGAGTTTCCTTTCCATCCCTTTTTAGACTCTCTAAAATTGAAAAAGGACCAAGTTATCTTTGTCATTAAACTCGTTAAAACCAATAGCGACAAACTTGTCCATATAGACAAGAACGAGTTTCATTGTCGCTAGGTCTGTTAAAACATAGCGACAGGTTTGCCCGAAGGGAAAATTATAGAACATGCATATGTTATCCTCCTCAATCATGATAAAAATAAAGAGGTACTGGTCAACAATGACTGGGGAAAAATTGGGAAGAAAACTTGAAGAAACTTTATTAGTAGCAAGTCGCTCTTGAACATGACACTTTCACTCCATGTCTGAGTCGAGTTGGGTTATTCCATTCACCGGTCATATTACCATTGGTCCATCATGCCATCCATCTTTAGGGTTAATGCTACCAATCCATTTCAGTGTCACCGATATGTTCAAGAGAAGTTGCTTAGAGAATTCACTTGTGTCTCATCCGCTGCGATACATTCACACTCCATTCTTTCATGACCACCACCCTGAACCTTGTATCATCAGATCGTTTTCACCTCCACAAAATCATTTTCTCCATTCTGTTTCATAGATGTGGGATTCATTAAGGCCCTCCTACGATGGGTCACTTCTTGTCGACATCATCTCATTATCCAAGAAGTCAACTCTAGGAACAACCCTTTCAGTGCTTTGAAGCTTTCATGCCTCAATGGCAAGTTTCTCACTTCCGGCGATAGGTTTACATTAATAGCCTTCGACTAAAAGATTCCACATGGTGTTCGACGCCAAGTCCCTTTATCACACCACATGGATTGTACTGTTGTACCTTGAGGGTCATTATCATTATCGGTGATTCCTCTCGTGCTTGTTAACAGCTTACATCATTGGCTGGTAATCAGGTGATGCCTTTCCATGTTCGACTCCAGAACACATTTCACGTGGATCGACTTGTACTTCAGGTGAAAATTGAACGATTTTGAAGACCTTGGATCTAGTTTCATCCATCTGGGCTGCAATATATTCAGGAAAATAAAGGCATCAAATGTACATCATTACTGCACAGATGATCATCCGAATCAAAGGATGATGGCTCTATCAGAATCATCAGTCTACCACATAGACGGTTGTCTATCCTATGTACATGAAAATGAATTTATAAAGTTGAACATGGGAATGCCTACCTCAGCTAGATCATGAAAAATATTTTGAAGATAATGTATTGTATTGTATCTTATTACAGGTCTCCTTCGAGTTCGGAAAACCTTGGATCCTCATGATAAAGCATTTCACCCGACATCAAAAGATTAACAACCTCATGCTTTAGGGGCATCTGTTATAGACATATTTGGGCACTGGAACCCCAATCATATATGTCCATAAACCAAGGGCTTCTAAGTCCCTAAAAGTGTCGTTTCACACCCTAAAGGAACAAGGTCAGCTGATTACATCATCTCCCAAAAGTTCTCCATGGAAAACTGCTCAGAACTGGTCAAAACTGGACCATATAGACTTCTCAGTGCAAGGGTGTGATGCATCTCACCTTCTCAGTGCAAAAAGTGTGATGCATACTAGAAATCCCTTCTATAGGGTGTGATGGGCGAGAGTAGACAAATGGCAGAGACAGTTTGCAAGGTGGATGATCATGGAATCTTCCAGAAACTTCTCCTATGACACTTGCCTCTCTAAATTCACCTAGGGATGAGTAAGAGATCAT